>JAPYZH010000389.1:0-66886 GCA_030523085.1 Meteorus colon
TAAATATCTATATAGTTTAATCGTAAGAGAGTAAGAATGTGATGTAAGAAGATTGTAAACACCGATTGGTATACAATAAAAACAAATTTCTATTCTATATTTTATTCTGACAGTGATATCCGAAACTTCTTCACTTGGTGTATGCGTTCAAGACGCAAAACTGTATTTTATCATTACATGAAATAAAACAATTCGAATCTGAATAAAGATATTATTTTGGAGATTATTCTGCACAAAAATTGGAATTTATTCTACACCTTTCAATCGCGAGACGTCACCCGGTTCTTTTCGGGGAAAAATCAACCTCGTGACAAAGTCGTTCTGACGTCAACTTGATAAACTCTAAACACAAATGAGATATATGAATGTTTCTACGCTGCTCGATAGATGATGAAATAGATACAAGATTCATTTTCTCCTGACGTCTGATCATTTTATTGGCTTCGTTCTCACCTACTGATAATACATACATAAACGCCGATGTTTTTTCAATGTTGATGATATTCATACTAAATTCGTTAGGAAATCATCAAATATACTCACAATATTTTCTATACTAATCCACAGGAAGGCCAACGAGATATCTCAAACGAGTTTGAATATTCCATGTACTTCCATATATAACCATCTGCTCTTCAAATTCGATCAGTATTATCTGGGAGTTCGTGTAGTCTTCATAGACATCTTAAATACTTCGTTGAAGCCCTGTCACGTGATCTACATTGAAAAATGGTGAAGATTATACTTCTACTAGTTGCAGCGTTGTTCGCGAGTGCAACAGCTTATCCTTTTGTCCAAAACAATTCACCAGGTGAGCAGGAAAAGTATTCGAAATCAGAAATAACATATTATTCAAACAATTAATAGCGTAGAGAGAATTTAATCCGTGTAAATTTCCATTGGTAGGCACTGCAGCTAGAATTGTGAGAGCAGCTCATGCCAATCCTCAGCATTTTGACAGAGTCCATTGTTTGCCACATGAAGACCATGTAGATTGTCATATTGATCATTATGAAGGCTACACTAATTACAATGGGTATACGCCGGATGTTGGCCCTCAATCATATTCGCCAATATATCCACCAACCAATCCCCAAAATGGCAATGGATATGCTGATTCTTCTGCTAAATCTTTCGCCATTAATACACCTCTGGGTGGGATATCTTTTGCAGATGCACAAGCTCATTCTGGGTATTTATCCTTAGTGCAATTATGAATAATTTTTTTGATTATAATTATTTTTCATTATTATTTGTTTCTTCGACAGAACCCGCAACGGTGGTTTGCTTGGAGCATTCTTGGAATAAATTTTACATGTACAATTAATAATGTCTCGTGTTTTTGTCTTTTTGAAAAAATAAAATGAATTTTTTATTATCTGTTGTTATCTTTTTGATTAGTTTCCTGCTCCTAAAATGAATATAAATTGATAAATATTATTTTCTTAATGTCATTTGGTGATCCAGGTCAGTTTGAAAATACCTTTATCAACAGTATTTGGCCATGGAATTTTATTATCTCCTTTTTCATTATCATTTACTTGGAGGAAAGATCGACTGGATATAGTAAATGTATTGAAAAACTCTGCAGATGTGTGTATAAACCACTACATCACGATTAGTCCCCTATCGTAACTTGAAACCTCGACTAATTCACTATTAAAGCGTTTCTGTAAAAATTACCTGACTCCGAATAAAAGTGTTGCTCGATTATGAATGAAATGGTTGAATACTTATTATTATTCTCACATGTAGTAACGATGACAGTGTGTGTGTGTGCGTGTGTGTGTGTGTGTGTGTGTGTGTGTGTGTGTTGACTTATCTCTATGTTACCAAAAAAAAAACCTACGCAATCATTACTATCAGTTATTAATTATTCAACTCTCATCTTTTGATGAATTCCTATATAATCATCGTATCAACAGTGACATTATCAACAACAAATGAAATGATACTTGGAGCATGATTATTGTTGAAGGAATTACTTTATGAAAACTTGGATAAAATAACATGATTTCTTCAAGTTTAATGTTCTTTTTATTTCGTTATTTTTTTACCAATAAAAACCATGCTTTCATACTCGCTCAATTAGAATTCGAGGAGGATCGTTTTAACTGCGTCCCTCAACGAGTCCATCAGTCAGCTGGGAATTCCCAGTAAAACCGTAAATGTGTGTGCGTGTTGGTGCGTTCTGCTCCAATGAAGCTAACACTTGCGTATGTTAGTTGTGTTAATTTATTTCTGCTTCTATGCGATCGGGGAGAGTCCTTCGGAAATGTGGGATTCCCTGTTCGTGCTACAAAAAATATATACACACAGCAATTTTAAAGATTCATATAATTTTTTTAGTCTTTCTTTTTTGTAGTATGATATTCACCAATTCATTCGCCTGGCAATATGTGTACGCAAATAATTTTAAACTTATATAGGTACACAAGAAGGTCGACGGGATATTTCAAACGTGTTTGAAAGTTTCTGCGGATATATATACGAACGTCTGCTCTCGTGTTTTATCAGTACAATTCGGTAGCTCAACTAGCTATCGTTTCTCAACAATTTAAAATAAAGTTGCGTGAAGTGTTGGAATAATTATCATGGCAAAGTTTGAACTACTGCTCATTGCAATGTTGGCTATTGGTGCTTTTGCGTTTCCAAGGCCAGGTATAATGATGGTTGAAAATATTCTATTGATTATGACTGTTAAAAGAAATATTTGAATAAATTTTCCCATTATTTATAGGAAGAATTATTCGAGCGGCTGATCCTGATCCTTACCATCATGAACCTCATCATCATTCCCATGGTGGTTACTTCGAGAGCCACAGAGGACATGGTGGATACGATGGATACAATCACGATAGACATTATCATCATGAAAGACCATATCATTCAGCTCCATTTCAACATAACCATGGTGGAAATAGTCAAGCCTCTGCTGGCGCATTTGGATCATCTTATGGAAGTGCTGCGTTTGCAACTGCAAATTCGGAGTAATCATTCTTTAATATCCATTTTTAATCGCTGCAATTTTTGAAGAAATTGTTCTCACAACATTCTTTTTATTCTTTTGCAGGACCGGAGGACATTTCTTTTGAGAGTTGAACACAACCTGACACCGTATATTCCGGAAATCATAAGAATATTCTCAATGAATTGTCATTACTATTATTATTAAGAAATTTTTACGGAAAAGTTATTTTTTTCTTTATTAAAAGACTGCAATTAAACTTTCTTGAAATAAATAAGAACAAAATTTGATGCATAGGCTCAAAAAGTTCAATTATGATGCCAACACATGTTTTAATGTCTAATGTATACGTGAATGAAATAAATTAATAGTTGTAATTATTTTGTTATCGACTGACAACAGTTGTCTCAGAACTAAATAAGTATAATAATGGGTCCAAGTTTATGTCCTGATATGAATGTAGTGAAACGTTTTAAACTCTAGAATTAATTACCTCGCAAACGATATGTACACGATCGACAAAACGATTGTGAAGATTCTCCCTGAGTATTTTTCAACCAGTGTAATTACACTGCGAAATAGTTACACGCGACACCAAGCCTTTCATTATAATTATTTCAGAAATGTTCCAAACAAGGACAGAGAAAAAGTAATTCTTCTATTTAAATGTGGCGCCGGAAAGTAATCTTGGAATCGAATAAATAATATGAAACAGAATAATATTGCATGTTTTAATGAGGATTATTTTTTTGATTTTGCATAGATAAATTGTAGCCAGACTAATTTTGCATTCACTCTCAAGTATGTTTTTTTTCGGAAAGTTATAATTTAATCTTCTAAACGTTGATCAATAATATTTTCTCAAATTCGTACATGACTAACGGAGTTTATTTGCTTGATCGATGTTCTTACGTCGTCACAGACAACGGTTCAGGTTTATACTAAAAACTATCTGAGCTGCTGTACAAAGTTTTAGGTTTGGTGCGTCGAAAAAAAGGTGAGTATATTTTTTCCCTACCCTTCTGACACAGACTTTTGATATCGCAACAATATTCCAAAGTCGCGTACGCATGATAATACGAATTTTATGAATAAATAATGAGGTTTGATCGATTGAGCTTGAACCAATTTTTTTTTCCAGGTAAATTATCTTTGAAAGCCTCGTGTGTTAGCTTATACTTTGTTCTATGTCTGTTCGCTATAGATATTCAACCTTGGAGTTGAATTAGAATAGAAACAACCTGGGGTAAATTCTGGTTCGATTTCACTTGCAAATAGATTTGGCGCAGACTAATTTTACTTCTTGCGTTTATTCTACCAGCAATTGATTCTTCCATCTATTTCCATTGTGAGCTCCCGATTAAAATCAGATGGAGAAATTCCACTCAAACTGATGAAGTCATACGATGATTATATCATCTCAATAGCCCTCAAATTGCTTTCAATGGTTACCTCAATTTCATATTACACAATACACTGATTAAAATAAGGATTATTGCAATGATCCATGTATTATTCTCATCGTATTGATGACAGTTGGTTGAATCTAAAATTTTTCATATATATCTGAATCGTTGTTTATTTTTAATGCTGCATGAAAAAATGATCGAAAATTCTTTCGTGACGAAGCCCGTTTGATTTGGTATGCAGGACAAATAAAGTTAAACAAACTGCGATATTACTCTGGAGTCGCATAATCATCTCGATACACGAACTATAAAGTATATTCATGTGGTTAATAGAAAAAATATATAAAATAAGATCAATTTGCATTTTATGATACGATTAATCATGAAATTTGTCAGTGTGTAGTCGAATATTACAAGAATTAATTGGCCAATAATGTTTATTTCCTTCCTTTTCAATATTCAATGTTGTGAATAGAGAAAAATGACGGAACGACCACTAGCAAAAGGGGTGCATAGTGGAGGGGATGTTAACGTCGGCGCCCTGATGAAACGTATTCCCATGACAGCTCGTACTGGGGCAATGGTGATGAGAAGTGTTTCCATCTTCTTAACGAGCGGACGCAAAGCATCAGTGAATTGCAAGAAGACATCAGGTGAAATCAAGCAGAAGGGTAGAAAAAGAAGAATGCCTGATGATGCTAATATCAAGGCATACCATGCCAAAGTTATTGAATCGATGAAAAAAAAAACACGGTTTTCAAGATCAGAATTGGATGCACTCTGCAGAATATATAGGAAATTAACAACAACACCGGGACAGAAATCTGGTGCGACAGTGTTGGCTAAATCCACAACACAAACCGCCCAAACAGTTGAGGTAACTTTTCATTTTCTCATCAGTTGAGTTTTGTCTTTTCTTTTATGAAATTTTTTTTTTCATCTCTCAGGGGATTGACAGGACAATTTTTCGCGAGCTGCTCCACAATACATTTGATATTATTACAGAAGATACGTTGATTGAGCGTATGTTTTGTTGCTGGGATCGCGAAAATGAAGGCGCAATAAGATTAGAATCATGGATTATTGGATTGGACATTTTTCTTCGGGGAAGTCTTCGTGATAGAATGGAATTTTGCTTCCGAATATACGATATGAATAGTGATGGTTACATCACAAAAGACGAAATATTCCAATTATTCAAGTAAATAATTTTTTAGTTTGAACGATGTGTTTAAATGTTGGGAATATTTTTTTAATCGAAAAATATCAATGCAGAAATTGTTTGATGAAGCAACCGGGCGAAGAGGATCCGGATGAAGGAGTCAAAGACTTGTCGGAGCTTGCATTAAAGCGATTGGATGTTGATCACGACGGAAAAATTTCATTCGAAGACTACGAAACAGTAGTAAATGAAGAGCCTCTATTACTTGAAGCTTTTGGACAGTGTTTACCCACAGAGGATAATTGTTGCGCATTTCTTATTACGTTGCAACCATAAAAATAGAATACAGAAGAAAAACGAGGCATTTTATTGTGCCTACGATATCTATACAATTCCGGTAAATTTCGAGGCCTTCAACGAGTATTCAATAAATTATTGAGAAACCCTGGGGTGATTCATTTCGATTCTATATTCTAAAAACGTCTGTGTAAGGAACTCCCGCTGTTATCATTCATGTTCGGGAAAGAGTTTCGTGAAACATTGCGTAACCCAATAACTTTCAATATCGTTAAACGAAATGTGCACCGTGTCTATATTTTGATGAGAATTATTTGCTTCTTACAATCATGTTATAAAGAACTCGAAGAGTTTTCGTGATACCTCATGATGACATAACACCCTAGATGTTCCAAGAACTTTTGCATCCAGTCCAATTGACCTTGGATACCACCATTGTTGGATTTATTTCTGATTGCATTAAACGATGTTATTAGAGTGACATGTAACGTTGAAGGATCATTAATCAAGTAAGCGATAAGGTAACTCGGCAGTATGCGAGAGTTTCAACATTTATTCGTTGTTGACTTGACATTGGATACGTTATATGTTTGGCCAGGTCTGTATGGGTGAGTCACAAGTGAAAAAACCAGCTTCATCGTCACTGAGTAGTGGATTTGATTGTGTGATCAGAATTCTACGTAAGACACTTAAAAACAATATTGAGTTAATGGCATGATGGAAAAAATGGGAACACGTTAACAGTACACTATACGAGACGAATTGGTTGATATAACGAGGATATTTATACAGAGGATCCCCTTCCATTATACGATTCATATTTTGAGATGCGTTCGTGTGACATCAGTGCAGTATTTATATACATACTTTTTGTTTGGGTAATTTCATTCATAGATGGATTTGATTAACAACCAACTTCTCTTCTTTTTATTTCAATTATTTATTTTTGCAGATGATTGGAATATCATGCGATGTCAATGCCAATGAAGTAAATAAGCAAAAATATGATTTCAATTCAGTGGAGCAGAATCAAAAGATTCTACGGTTATTATTACGTTTGGCATTCCATACGGCCAATCACTTAGTACGTTTGAAAGATGCAGCGAAAATACGTGCAGAAAATGAAGTGGATAAAGATTTACATGATATTACCATGAATGACATAATTCAGAGTGTTGCAATGGATCAACATCATTCCAAACCTTCACGGGCGGGAATAAGGAAACCACTAGCTGATACGGATGAATCCGATATTGGAAGTAGATTCTTATCATTCAAAGTACCATCATATGCTAATTTTGCTCCAATAAATAAAATTGAAGATACTTTGAAAAATATGGCGTCAGGCAATATGAGTGAAGTTACTAAAATAGCTAATAATGTTCAATCATTAGCGAATGAAGGTGTGGAGGTTTTGAGAAAAGTCCAGAAAACAAGTGATAACAATCTGAATCAAACAATCGGACAAGTATCCAATCCAAATAATTCATCGAATTCAACGAATATTCAGGATACGGCGAAAAAAATGTTAACTTCATCGATCCCGAATCCTGTCCAATCAATTGAACCACCTGCTGATACAAAAAGTTTGTATCCATCAGTCAGAATTACATCAGATTCCGGTGAAAAAAATTCTACAAATATACTATTCGATAATGTGAATGGGACGGATAAGATTGAAGGACGATTCGATAGCATTATTCAAAACATGGAATCAACGAATGATACGGACACCACTAGTGGACACACAAATGAATCGTCATCATCAACGGTAAACAAAAGAGAAACGTCACCGGTACCAGTTTCAGATTCTACTCATGTGAAGAATCAAACAAGTAACGATCATATCTCAGATGGCAATTTTTCGCACTCTAACATTACAGATTCATCCAACAGCGCGAATGTGAACGATGGAGAAACAGCTTTAGTGTTAAATTCATTGCAGTCAAGAATCTCTACAGATAAGGACAATGGAATCAATTGTGCGGAGGAAACACCAGATATTTTCCATCATATATTTGGCAATTATGACATAGAGGAAGATGATTTTGAGAGCGATGTGGTGAAATTAATTGGAGATATGACACTACAAGATATTTCAAATCGACTAATTAATATCCTACAACCATCATAACTGTAAAATATAATAATCCTCATTAATGTCATTGTTATTTCATATGTAAATAAATGATTGTTTCTCTCAACTGATTATACATTATGTGGATAGTAAGGAAAAAAAAAGAAAAGAATGAAAAAAGACGTAAATGAATAATGAGATAAATAATTAATGTTACACGATAATCGGGTCAATTGGACAACTGTTTAAGCGATGTATTTGAATGTTCCTCTGTTCATTTTCAACCTTTCTCAATCATAAATTGATCCATTTAACGATCGGTAACCATTTTGATATCGATATCAATAAATAGTTCATGGCAATAACCGTTGATTGAGTGCAAGAAGGCCAACAGAGGCGTAAAAAATTATAAGTGAAGCAGAACGAAAGGCATTTTAGCTCTAGCGCGCAATGAAATAGGAAATGACGATGGCCAATACGCAATATACCACGACTTGTTTTTATTTCGCGCTTATAAATATGTTGCGATCCGTGGTAAGAAATTGCTAGATAGAGAGAAACCCATTGAGCGAAACATGTGGAAACTTGTTACATACGTTACATGTGTAGTTATCCTATTCCCAAACGCTGTGAGTAATTTGATTTTAAAATATCCTATTAGATTAGGAACAGCAACGAAACGAAAAAAAAAAAGAAAAAAAAAAAACACGAAAAAATTGTTAGCAAAAGAAAAAAAAAGGTCTTATCAATTTCCATTCCACAGTATGGTTACGTGGACTATACATCCTATCTTCTGTCACGTCTGACTGAGGACATAAATCAAGTAAATCAATTATTGAAAATGATTTATAAACAACGAGCCTATCAAGCGCAAATTGAAGGTGATCCATTTGAAATGGGGGGATTGGAGAGTAATTATTTGTATGATGCATTATGGCAAACAATAACTACATTAAGAAATGCTTATCGAGTAATGGTAAAACTTAAAAAAGAGCGAATGGCGACATTTACACCCGATATGATAGCGCTACAAGACCATGTTGCTCCACCCGAATTGAATGTAGAACAAGTAGTGGGCTTTAAACAATCCGGACGACGAAGCACCCAAAACCCTGATTGGACTAATAATTTTTATGAAGCACTGGCAAGTGCTTTCAAGAAATTTCTTCTTTCTAATCCTGATGTACGAACGCAACTTGGCGATGACTTTAATGCTGATGCATTAATCAATCCGCCTGAGCCCGAGAGGCAATGAATAATAATGAATGCAGGATATTGTTAATTTTTCTTTTTCGCTGCCTCTCTTCTCGATCGATTCGAGATATTACAAATTTAAAAATGTATATTGTTATGAATTATTGTAAAACAAAAGAATAAATACATGTAATTATACACAAAATGAGTGAATTATTGTTATGCCTGTAATTTATTGTATATATAATGTAACAAAAACTGATTTATTTGTTGTAAGGTTGCAAATAAAAATATTTCCGAGCGTGTATTGTTGAATTATTAAGAGCAAACGTCAAAGACGTATGCTAATCGACCTCTCCTAAAAATCAACTGAACTGCGAATCGTGAAACGATCGTCGGACGGTATTAAAATTTTCTTTTAATATGGTCGCTAGCGCGTTACGACCATCGTGGAGATTAAACTATATAAAGAAGTTTGTATTTATTTTTTTATAGGACAGACGATTTTCACAGCGTCCGCGTACCTCACATTGTTTTTTCCACTGCCATGACAATCCTAAAGCTTTTCGTCCTTATTATTACAGTTACAAATATTCACGTAAGCTAAATGAAAATTCAAACCGTCAATTGATAATAATCATCATTTTATTTAATTAAACTCAAAATATTATTAATTGAACAAGAAAAAAATTGATAAATAAAATGTTATTTGATTTTCATAATTTAGTTGGCTAGCACACGACGTTCTCCAAATCATCACAAAAAGGTGCCAGAAATTACGCCGGAGGTAATAAAAAATAAAATAAAAAGATGGAAAAAATTAAGCCAATCACAATGAAAATAAGTTATGGGTAGAGTGCAGAGTGAAATATGAAACAACTAATAAAAATAATGTTTCAGGGCGAAACATTGATTGAAAATAAAAATGTCAATGTCGTGGTGAATGTGGATCCAAAAGAAGTGGCGACTGAATTGTGGAAAATAATTGTGAAAGAACATCCACTATTGCAACAATCTGCCGGAGCTCGGGCGTATATGCACGAATTGGAAGAGATAATAAAGCCATATCTAACGCCATCGCGACGTAGTGAACCGTCCGCGTATGAGGTGGCAAATAATTTGGACTTCATTACGAGACGTGCGCTAAATAATCAAACCCAAGCAATTGATCCAGCTGAAGAGGAATCCAAAACTCGACAGATTGTTGCGGTGATGATGAAGAAATTGGGGGATCTTCGGGAAGATCGACAAAAAGCATTGGCGAACGATAAGTCAACTGATCAGCCTCAAGATTCTGAATCAGCACGTAGATCTATGTCGAAAGGTCATGGAAAAAAATCTAAATCTCATAAACAAAGAGATGATGATCTTGATTTATTAATTCGAATACGGAAAGGTAAGGTGGTGGATGCTACGCTCGTTTAATTTAAAATGTTTATTATTGAAATAATAATTTTCTTTGTTTTCATTCTCTTGTTTTTTCATTTTTCTTTTCTTCTTGTTCTTTATGTTGAATAACTAATTATAATTTGCAATCATGTTTGACGAGAGTAAAATTTTATGTTCAGATATATTCGATTGACTTATCAATTGCCAATTTTTGTTCCTCTAAGTTTATGACTCGTACTTGTATAATAATTTTACGGATATGAGTGCAACTATTATTATCATTAATATCCGAAAAATCAATAGCATTTCTTTTTACCATGCAATGTAAATAAATTATTAATAATATTTTTCATGTTGTTTACATTACGTGGAGTATATATATGAAAGGAGTTAGTTGACATGGTATAGTAGACATATTTGAACGTATATGACAAAGTGCATGTCACGAGACAAAATTGATTATGGCCCGACTTGTATTTCTTGCAATTGGTTTTATTGTATCGCCATTCATGTTAATCCAAGCTTCATTACGCGATGACGACAAAAAAATATTGGATCTTCGTGTAATAAATCAAATTATGGATGGTATTAATCTGTTAAATAATAATTTACGGCAAGCAGTTGAATTTTTGAAGGAAATAGCCGCCGGTCATCGATCTCATGCAGTAAGAGAAAAATTTATTTCATTTGTTCTATGCATATCCAATTGTACGCTACTTTATTAGGTGTCCACATCGATTCGATACTTCACTCTGCTCTTGTTCTAGCAAGAAAAAAGTTATCGAATTCATTTGTACACTTTACATATTACGAAACAAATGATTGAACATGTGTTGATCTAATTGAACTACATTAGATATCATCTAATGAGCAATTCGAAAGGAAATCATTGGATTTCATACGGTCATATTGATAA
The DNA here is from genome assembly GCA_030523085.1 of Meteorus colon. NCBI lineage: Eukaryota > Metazoa > Arthropoda > Insecta > Hymenoptera > Braconidae > Meteorus > Meteorus colon. The sequence continues at coordinate 11,413 of JAPYZH010000389.1, forward strand.
AATAATTTTTGCCAATAAAATTCAGTAAAATTCTGCTTCATCTATTCATTCTTTTTAAATGTCAATTTAACTGAATCGAATGAGCTATTGAATGTGAATCACCACCTCATGTTCACTTATGTTTGTTTTTTTTCTTTGTTCACCCGAAAAGTGTGAAATTATTGAATGATTTTTCAAATTGAATTTTATTCAGCCACTACCCAATAATATTCATGGTTTTTCAACAAAAAGGAGACGTCCATCTGTCATAGCAGATTCATTAATGGATGAGATAGGAAATAGTGGTGTGCGAAGAGCCTTGAATCATGATGTTCGCGAGAATAATGAACAAAGTGAAGATGATGACGGGAATGAAAATACTAATACCAATATTAACACAAATTATAATTCCAATAGAAATGACCTTCGTCATTTCCTAAGTCATCGTTTGCCACATCGTATGATTTGATTGGATATTGACACATGTAATTTATGAAAATTCATTTGGCAGTTGAATTCTGCTGGTGTAAAAAAAAAAAAGAAAAATAAAATGAAATTTAAAATTGAAATTTATGATTGTGTGAATTCATTGTTCTTTCATATAATTCTTGGATGTAAGAATGTAACGGTGACAGTTGAAATTGAATGACAACCTTGCTATTGGAAATTGTCAACAAGCAATTTTATGAATGTTAACGTACTCACACAATCCTGTTATATTTTGATATACGATGTCTATTGAGATTCCAGGAGCGTATATAATGAGACGATCAAAGAATCGGTTGTGTAGCCAACACAAGTTACATGACACAAGCTGTGAACATGGCTGGATCATCAATCTATACGCTATTGGCGATCATTGCAATAGTTTCTCAGGTACGAAAATCTATTTTATGCCTATTGAAATACACGATGTGTCGAAGAGGAAAAAGATTACAAATACAATAGATTGGTTTTGTCCAGAGTTGCCCATTGACAAATGCAAGAGACAGTGGTCATACATTTCCACGACGTCATGGTGGTAATGCCAATATCAATACCAATATTAATACCTTCCATAAAAGTAGACGATTATATGAGGCATTGGCACGCAACGCACCCGAAAAAAAAGATGAAGTGAGACCAGAATGTTTCGCAAAATGCGAATATATTTTTATGTCTATTTAGTTATACATAATTTTCTTTTTTCTCCACTGCTTATTGAATTTTTCTCATCGAAAAATCGCGGTAGAAAGCGCAAGTTGGAAAAGATGTGCAGACAGCGATAATCGCTACCGCTGCAGCAGATGCAGCTAAAGCTGCTACACGTATGATTGTCAAAAAATTGGGCGAGAACACAGCAGACGCTGTTGCTTCTGCTGTTGTTCGTGTACTATCTGGTGAAGATGGGAATAATAAAACAAATAATGTAACAGAGGACAAGGCAACCAAAGCTGCGGAACGTGCGTCTAAATATCTTCATGAGGCTCTTAACAGACTTTTGTATCGTAATGACAAAAAATCAGCGGCCGGTAAAAATACTCTATTAATCAGAATTGACCAAGCAGAAAAAAAAAATGTTTTTTATCTTCTCAAAATTGTATCTTCACCGTTGTCCTGCAGTAGCTTCTAGGAAATCACTCGCAGTATTGCCACCATACGCTGTTAAAAAACGGCAGGATGAAGATGGTCCATCCGACGAGGAAGAGGAAGACGAAGGAGATGAATCACAGCGTTCAAATGGTTCAGACGAGGAAGATGGCGAGGAAGATCCAGATGCTAGACAAACTGTAAGACAATCAACCAACAGTTTTCTATATAAATAATCTTCATGCAGATCTATTATATGGAATGAATATCTTGTTTCGCAGAAGGCTCATATCAAGACTCGGCTTCATCGACGTTTCCTGGATCATCCTGATACTTGGAAGAATCACTATCGTCGTTCCGCTGACGTAAAGCCTGGCAATGGGCGTGACAATAAAACTAAATCTTAAATTTAAATTCTCATTAATTAATGACATCATGGAGCGAAAAGTTGAAGAAACCAGGGAACTTATTATTGTACAGCCAATCAATAATGAAGTTGACATTTATTAATAAACGCGGAAATTGAGAAAATAATTAATGGTTACATGATAAGTTGATTGATTTTTTTTTTCTCTTATTTTTTCGTTATGGTTTTCTTTGCACGCATTTTGGACAATGTCCACTAGATTGACGCTACAATTGGAACTGTTAAATTATTTCGATGATAATGTGATATACGAGCGAAAAAAGGCTTCAATCAAAAGTGGATTGTTTAGAATTGCGGTGTATAAGAGGTGGATTCTTTGCAAACGATTCAGCAGACCAGTTTGGCCATTTGAACGGAATAAAACACAAGTTTAGAAGAATACTTATAACCAACAGAAAATGATTCGTCAGTTGATAATTGTATTATTCGCGAGTTATCTTGTTTGTATGGCTGCAAATCAGACAGGTAAAATAGGAGCGATTTTAGATAAAATTTGTGCTAAAAGAGCGGCAGTGGCTTCAGCTCGTATTGAAAAAGATAAAGTTGATAAAAATATGGCAGCAGAACAGGGAGGTGAGCATGAAGAGGAACTTGAGGATGAAATTGAGGAGCCTGTCGATGACAAGAAAGTGGCCCAAGATATCAATTCCAATTCAAATCAAAACTCAAATCGCAAGATGTACTATGGAGTAAGCTACTTGTCAATGAAAAATTTAATATAAAATGTTCGATAACAATTAATTAACGTAGATATAAGTGGTTTTAACAATTTGACAGATCGATAGACGATTTTTCGGGGATGATTCAGGAGAATCAAGTGATGAGAGCGGTAACGTGAATGCCAATACCAACCTCAACGTCAATGGAAAACATAGAAATCGTCCGAAGTTCATTGTTCATCCTCGCCGTTTCGTTTATGAAGAGCCAAGTCGGGAAAATCGTCGTAGAATGATGACTGGGATGAGAAGAAAGATAACAAGATATTGAAAATCATAATTAATTAATCATATGGCACTTGCCGTTCTATTATATTATGAACAAAAATTGCATTATTTATCATAATTTAAAAAAAAATTAATTAAAACAATAATATCGATACAATTACACAAAATACGTTTTGTTTTGCCATTGCGTATCATCATATTCACCCTGAATCAGTCTTAACCCTTGGATAATTCGGACAATTGATCGTACCGTATTTTATTCCGTTCCTTCATTCTTTTTTCTTCCTATTTAACACTTTTCCCGAAGTTCGGTGCGACAATCCGAAGGCTAATTAAAAATATCAAACTTCGTGAATGCGTATATATATAAATTCATGTGTGTGTGTGTGTGTGTGTGTGTGTGTGTGTTGTGTCTGTGTATTCATTTGAAAGGTACACTTGTGATACGGAACGTGGTTGATTAAACCACATAAGCGCTGAAAAAAATTTTTCTCCATCAATTACAATCGTGTAGGGGACAATAATAATTTACAAATTTAAGGATAACTATAAACGGCACTCAGATATGAGGTATGAAATATTCTAATTAAAAACGTTTCATAGTGTGTCCATCCATATTTACATTGACTAAAATAATTAGGAATTTGCCTTTAAACTGTTGATACTCAAACTTATGAATTTAGTATTCGGACCACAGATCCATCACCCATTTACAAATTAATTAATATGACATATACATAGCTCGATGTCCGAAGGATAGGTTGAAGTATTATTGACATTTTTCTCAACAAACGAATTGATACACTTCTCCATACAAAAAACGTGTACACATGAAATGAAAATTGTGATGTTTCGTAGTAGATTGGTCTTTCGTAGTTGCAATTATAATAATCGTCAATATTATAATAACAAACAAAAAATTATCACTATAACCATAACAATAGCAGTAGAAATAGTAAAAATAATAGTATTTCTAGCAATTAATAATAATCGCCATAGTTGAAATAGTTAATTGGAGCAATAGTATTCCGTTTTTAATCCATTTACTCTCGTTACAATAATAACAATAATTATTCATTATATAATCGAGTGTTATATCCTCCTTTATATATTTGTCAATCTTTTCCAATGTCTTTTCTCATACTTTTCATTCTGCCATCATTCATCCTTTCGTTTATTCATAAAATATTATGAATGAACATTTATCCATATACATATATATACATTTATCTATATATATATATATATGATTATTCATTCGTTTATATTGTTTACGGACTAGCAATTATGGTTCACTTACGAATTAATTTCAGTAATTACGTAAAATTGCCATTTAAGGTTGCAAATTTTTTTTTTCCTCTATATTCCATTTCATTTTTAATTTCTCTCCAATTCATAATTTTCCGTAATTTTATTTCGTCCCAATTATTTATCCATAAATTGATTTACTAAAATATATAATCATAGTATTATAGTGGTATTATCCGAATGATTCGTCGATGGCGATCCAATTCGTTTTCAAAGTTTCGGCAGTATATATATTCTATTCATTTCTTCTGTGTTGTTTATTGTAATGTGTATATTAATTATTTATTGTATATAAATCTGGCGGTGTAGTGTAGCTCGAAAAATCGTACTCTCAATGAGAATTGGCAGAGAAATAGGACATGAAATTTTTTCCAGCAGATCCTCAAACAAGAAAAACTGATAACATTATGTTGTATTACGTAATTGTTACGTAATCGTATAGAGAGGGGTAGATTTGGTTAAGTTATTGTACTTTTCTATTTACAAGTGCGGAAAAATAAAAGATATAACTACACGACGATCAGCATGCTGTACATTTCACATGCTCTCCTCGACGTTTCTCTTCTATAATTGATCACAATATTGGATTTGAATATTTTGACAAAAAAAATATCGTCAATTTGTATTCTTTTTTGCTTAGTAGACAAACAACAACAACAGCAACAACAATTAAAGGAAGAAGTTCATCATTAGACCGGCATTGTGATGTGATATTTTATAAATGAATTTCCTTTTCAATTACTACCCTTCCTCTCTGTTTCATCTTCTCCCATTCTTTTGCACACTTATACTTTTCATTAAAACTCTCATTTGTGAGAAAATACTTCAGCATTTTTACACCCAATTTGTAATGTGCTTATAAACAGTAAACTCTATACGGTATTTAATTGAAAAAATCGTAATATCCTCAGTCTCCATGATGAGCATTATCATTATGCTCCTCAAAAAGCATGACATAACAATTTGCTTCTTCAATATTTAATATATGGATTTTTGAAATGATTATACATATTTTTGTATATAATATGAGTAGATACATCTTGTATTGGAAAATAATTGAAAAACGGAGTGACCATTTTTTCTTTTCTTCTGTTCATGTGAATTTGAAGAGCAGTAGCATTTTTTTGTCAGGTTACTCATTCGAGTCAATTAGAAAAATACAATTTCTCATGAGGATGAATTACTACTTAAATTTTAGTTATCGATAGAATATCTACTAAACAAACTACGAGAATTCTCGAAGCTGTGAGAGAGAAAATGTCTTTTATTTTCTTTATTTCAATCTTGATCTTAAAATTTTTCCAAATATACGAATATCCATCCCGTCAGTTGCTTCCTCCTACATTCGAAATTCCATTTGATCTCTTCAAAATCTGTTTTGCTCGGAATTTTTATTACTCACTATATTTTGTTCCTCCAAAACACTAGACAAACACTGGCAATTTGTGTCATTTGTAAAGTGTACCATATTAAAATACAGTTCTTGGACTTTTTTTTTTGTATCCTCTCACTTTGTTCATCTTGTCATCATCGAAATTCGGGTATGATTATTCATTTCTCTGTCTTCATACTTGATTCATCAAATTGTCTAAAAATACGTTTAATGCTCTTATTCATGCCTCTATCCATGATTTTTGCTTGCTATAAATAAAATTGTATTCCCACACTCTTCTTTCGCTCATTGCAGCTTTCACTCTTTTTATTTTTTCGTGTATCTACCCACAGTTTTTTTTTATACAATTACTGGGATGCACACACTAACTTGACCCATGCAGCTCTCTCAGTTTCTCCGTGCATATTTCATTATTTTTCCATTCATATCAACTAATTTTTCGATACAATCCTTACTGTATTGTGAAATGGACGGCGATACCTGGTGTGAATAGGAAATATTCGAAGCAAAATTTTGAGCTTGCGTTTGTCTGCGTGTGCTTTTTTGCATTTCTCTTTCTTTTCGATGCTATATGCGGCTCGATACAGACACCTTCTCGGCTATCGCTTTTTATTTCTTTCATAGGTAGCACCGTTTACATTTGAGGCACGAAAAAAATAAAAATTCTGATGCCTTACGCATATTTCCATTTTGTTCTTATCTATCAAATTAATCTATTCGACTACAGTTCTCCGGGGGAATATAATGAAATAAAATGAAATGCGACATTTGTTACCTACCTACTATGGTAACGCTTATCTCCTAATTACTGACAAAAAAAATCTAATTCTCAAGTGAATCGTCGTTAACGTTTGTGTTGCTATCAGTTCATTATGAAAAAAAATGTATATATATATATATAAAGATGAAGGAAAATAGTTAAACAGGTATTATTTGACCCAATTAAAATTATATAATTTACACAGAGATAATATCTGTAACTCTGATGGCCTTCATCCGATCCAAAAAAATATAGAGGCACGAAGATAAGCCATTTTCTATCCTGTTACCTTAATAGTAATCAAACTATATACGCACCTTTGAAAAAAAATACATATATCTATATGTGTGTGTTTGTGTATGTCTGTTCGTGAATATTTCCAATCTATCATAGGTAATCGTTGTCAGATGTTTGATCATCTTGTGACTTCAACGCTGTCATCTCCTTGGCTGAACTCTCCTCCGCAGTTTGTTCATCGACAAAATTTATACTCCCAGCTTTGTACCACACAACGAGATCCACGACGAATGCTAACACTAGTATCCCACCAGTTGTGCCTGAGGAATAAAACAGAAATATTGAGTAAATTTGAAGTTTTTATACGAAAAATAAGATAAATCATACTTCATCAGTGTACTCCAAATACATTTCAAGAATAAATGCATAACAGATTGGGAACTGAGCAAATATACAATGCTTGTGGCGTGAATTATGATTAAATTATCTCTCAGCTCATTTCTCTCTGCAAACTTACCATGGAAGAACATCCTAAATATATTTGAGTCATATAGCCAACAGGCGCCACGCTCACCGCAGGCATATTCCCAAACGAGACAAGCTGAATCCACCACAGCCCCATAAACTATCGGACACGGTACATTCCCTGGAGAATTTAAAGAATTATGAATGACAAAATGGACATAGGATCGCAAAATTTTGAAAATTGGTTTTATCTCATGTTTTAAAACTTACCGAACAAACCGATGGCAAATTGTATAAGTCCTAAAGCCATTGCTTTATCACGCGGATCAACGCAACGTAATATAAGTAACATTGATCCAACTTCACTGGTCGAGTGGATAAAAACAAAGAAGGAAAACAGGATCATGTAGACCCAAAAGTTACTACATTCCAGCTCACAATAACCTATTGTTGCTGTATTAATTTCTGGCATCGTTTCATTGTATCCTATACATTGACAATTGGAAAACTAAAACAAAAATTATGCATTTTCTGTTAAATTTTCTCAAATATTTCATACGACTAATTTATAATATTTGTTATACAATGTTACATACAGATGATACTTTGCCGTCAGTAACTGTATAATTGGAGCATCCTGCATGACATGCTGAGAAATATGTTCTCTTATCGGCACCACAAATCGGACTAAATTTATTACGATCACACTGGCATGTAGCGTCGCATGTTGGCTCGAAAGCCGAAATGCCATTAGGATTTGTAGTGAGACCAGCAAAATCATCCATTGGACAACCAATAAACATCAGTGTACCCATGCCAACAGCATAGACCACAGCAGTGAAAGCAATCCATGCCGCAACAAATCTTGCATTTGGTTTTGCTCTCAGTATGAATACGCCACTGATTATAATGCCTAGACCCATTACGAGAATTCCGCCAACGCCTACGAACGATAAATGTAGTTAAAGATTGTATGTAAAAAAAGAATGATTGTCTTTCGTGGGTCCATTGCCCGATGAAGAAATAAGAACAAAATGAATGCAAAGACTCAACTACTGAAATATTTTTTCTATTACAACTCTATATGGACAATTGTATACCTGAAATCATATTGGCATGATGGGCTGGAAGACGAAATTGTGTCTCAAGATATTTTGGCAAGAATGTATACAATCCAGCAATTGGTAATATATGAAGAACACTGCTTGCAGTTCTGAACATGAGAATATCATTTCTCAATAGCCTTTTCACTGCCTTCGGGAAATCTGTATAGAAAAAGAAGAAAAAACAAATATAAATATAAATAAAATAAAGCAAAGCTCGTCAAGCCCTCTCTCTCATTTCCATTTCTTCGACCCATGTCTTTTGTGAGTGTACGCACACGTTACGTGCTTGTACCCGTACACTTCATTATCATTGAGAGTTCTAAGCTTAGTACAAGAGAGGCTGGAAGGATTTGCGTCGCGCAATTCGCACACGGTTGCCAGATCATATAGTTTAATGTATATACGTATATATTGTCGTCAAGAGATAAATTCTTTCACAGCAAAATTATTCTAATGTGGCCACAATAAAAATGGAGGGACTAATTTTTTTTTCGTCTTCGCGAAGAATTTTAATCGGTTGAGGAATTTATGTTTATATCACCAGGGAGAGAATAAAACAAAATAGTGTCATGATCCGTGCCACAATTTCATCTAGTCCATTGACTCGACACCAGCATCCAACAGGACTGGTGTTTAAAATTAATCCCACGCGTATTTTTTTTTCAAAACATGATTCGTATGTGGTGAGTGAACGGAGAAGAGAAGGAGGATAGATGTTGGTAAGATATTTCAACGTCGGTGTCGTCGTCGTCGTCGTCATCGTCATCATCATCGTCGTCGGTCGCGAGTTGTGGCAACTCCGCATAGACCCATAGACTACAAGGTGGAATAAAAAGAAGAAAGAGAAATAAAAAAAGAAGAAGTAAAGGCGAGAGCTAAGAAGATTGCGCTCATATGTATATATATACATTTATATATACATATATACGAAGAAGAAAGAGTGAAGAAAGATGAAGAAATAAAAGGGGGAAAAGGAAAAAGAAACTAGCGACGAAGAAATTGTTTCTACGATTGAGAGTAAAAAGGGAAAGTGATCAAGCATTACAATTAATTGATCGAATATTTCACTCATACATTTCCGCTTTTATATTTTTCATTGAATCATGATTATTATTTGCAAATGAAAATGAAAATGAGCATCGGTGGCGGGTCTTTTATGTGTGGGTGGGTTTCAGATATATAGGTTATATAGGTGTGCGTAAGACAGCTGACAACAAGATAGGGTATCCCCCTTCGTTTTCACAACGCACACGTGTCCTCAGGGTCCTGGCTTGGATACGACCGTGAACTTGCTCTACCGTTCGCGAGTCGGTCAGTCATTATTATTGACTCACACACACGGCCACAAACAAACCGAGTGAAGGAGAGTCGTTAAATTGTGGTACAAGCGAAAATTACAGAATAATTTGATATGTTTGTTTTGAGAATACTTTGAATAATGAATGCCAAATTATCATTATGACCTGAATTTCGAATTTTTTTGCAACAAATCAATACGATCTTCATTTTTCTTGGATCTTGTATGCTTTTGACAAGTCAATTTATATTTGCGAAACCGAAAATATATAAGATGAGAGGAGATTTAATGGATGAAACAAAAAATAAAAATGAGTGATTCACTTAAGTACGATGACTTACCTTTGAGACTAGGTTTCTTTGAATCTTCTATCTTTGTTGGCGATCTACTGGTGGGCAATCGTGTGGGAAAGGCGAACATAGCGACACTCACTAACATGAGCATGGCTGATATAAGAACGAGACCTGAAAATTAAACGAAAAAAAAATTGGCTAATAAATGACCACAGTGAACACAAAATTTCAAAAAGAAAAATAATCATGAAAATTGGCCATTCTTCGTTTTTTTGTTATTTCAACGATTGAATTAAGACTTACCGAGCCACCACGCTCCAACCCATCGTGGATCTGTGGGTGTGATTTGTGGATCGGCAGACAAATCAGCATAGAGCATGGTACAGAGTGAACCAAGAATGAATCCTAATGCTGGCCCGAGGATTCTCACTCCTATTGTTATGGCTGCAATACAAGAGACAATTTTTGGTTGCACAAATCAGGCAAGCGAGAGAATAAGCAAGTGAGAGAGAGAGAGAGAGACAGAAAGTTAATTGAAGTGACGCGCAGTTAAGGAGTATGGCAGAAGGAACCCGTTCTTTGGAGTATTTTTTTTGTTTACTTTTTTTTATCTTTTACTGATACGCCACTGCACGGACCATTAAAAATCCGGGTGCGGACGGAATGCAAGAGTAGATGGTGGAAGGAGGCATTTTATTTAACGTTGACTCACCAAAATACAAAGGACTCTCACGGGATGCAACATTGTCATCGATATAGGGTATACCAAGTGTGTAGACAGCAGTTTGGCCCATACCAACGCCCAATAACGAGACGAAAAAAATTGCTAGGACAACTGTTGTTATTTTACTTTGAATTCTTTGTTCTTTAAGAAATTCACCCTCACAATATTCTATTGAATCGGATCGCGAATGTGATGAACTAGTTGAAAGTATCCATCTGTCAAACAGAAAAACAAATCGTTATTTATTTCTATTTATCATTTTAGGATGCGGGATCCCGCATGACCTTGCAATTCAAATCGGTATGAGAAGAATGGAGAGAATAATAATTACAAGAAAAATATATACTCAAATATAGATGAAAAAAATATATATATCCCATACCCATCAGGTCCCATTGTTCCATTGCCATTCGGTCGTTCATAAAGTTTGCAGAGATTAGTTGGCATAGGATCGGTTGAGTTTGAATTACCCCTACCCGTGCTACCGCTACCAGGTCCCACAACGCTGAATAACATTTCGTTCTGATGAATGAGTTGTTCACCAAAAATAAAGTGGGGCATCGAGCAGGTGAAAGAGCTCACGGCAAATAGTATCATGCCCCAGGCGATCCATTTGGGTCTGTGACCTTGACCTCCATAGTAAGTTAGTAGAAGGGACGAGCCAATTTGGCCAATTTCAGTGGCTGACATAATTATACCCGTTGTTTTCGACTGAATTTGAAATAGCTTTTCGATTGTCGTTATCACTGAGACGAAATAGGTATAGTACATTCCTTGCAGAACCTGATTATGAAATTAATAAAAGATTATCATTCGATCTGGCAGTACAAATCTGTTTTATATCTAAATGCGAACGCCATCGTAAAATTTCGGAACAGAATTATTCGTTTTTGTATCATTTTAAATCCTATGATTGGTAGAACAAAAATATACATATAATCTCTGTCTTCACCATCATCAAAGACTCTCGAGATCAACCTCCATTCAATATTATATAATTTGATACAAACATTGATAAAAAATTATATTTTTCCGATTTTTTTGCAGTGGCATTTCGCATGTATAGAAAAGTAATAATAAACTCAGACAGTAGTCTTTATGAATATAGAATAAACTGTACCCAAGTGAGGCAAAAGGTGACGAGGAAGGCTTGTTTTGTTGCAAAAAATTGAAGCCAATGTGGTCTACAAGGTCCCCAACCACATGAAATATCGGCATCATCAAATTCCGTATGAATACTATTTGATTTTTCATCACCGATTGTTATGAGCTTTCCATTTTCACTTGAAGTTATCTCCAGTACTTTACTCTTCGTTATTGAACCATTATTATTGAGTTTATTACTACAGAGTAAATCGCCATTGCCATTTGCCATTTTTTCTGACGGTATTATTGTCAGTACAGCATCGGCTGCTCCATTAGCGAGAATTTTTTTACCCTCACCCGTCATTTTTACCCAATAGATTTAATGAACTAGGCCAGGATCACTATACTCTTCTCGACTTTTTTCAGCTGAAACATAAAAGTGAAAGAAAAGAAATTAACGTTTAAAATAAATAAAACACAATGCATAAAATGTATTCAGTGAAAATGAATGCAATCGAAAGTTTGTCGAGAGTGAAACTCCATCCACCTCCTCACTGAATCGAGGACAATGGAAATCTTTTTGCGTGGTGTTTGCCAGAGGGGAAGATATATACGATGGGATATTATTAATACGCAAACACAAGAGTTATATCGTTGTTGCGTTTAGTTGATGTTGGAGACTTGGTCTAGGTCGCCTTTCACTGTCCCACTGACGTTTATAAACATATATATATATATATTGGTGCGCGCGGATGGAAGTTGTGTGTGGCCTATACACGGCCCTGCAAATGCGCCTCTCTCAATGCCACCAACTGCATAACGTGCAGGCTGCATTATCTTGTGACAAGATTCGATCTACTCCTGAATTTGTATCCATATTAAAGTCACCCACGAAACTAACATTTTTCTCTTCAAGTTTTATCCCTTCAGTCCGTCGAGAATTGAGCAGAATGGATGTAAACGTTGGGTTGAATGAAAAAGTATTTAAAGGTTGCGCAGAAGCTCTTGGCATCATTATAATTACATTTGTTTTTTCAATTTTATAAAATGAAATATAAGTTATTTTTGTTGAAATGAAGATACATTCTCTAGGTCATTTTTCAATTAAATATAAATTATATTTTTTCTTGCGTTCATACATACGCATGTACAATGTCGCACTTAAATACTATACCATTTTGTTCGAATTTGTCTTATAACTTATTTAATTTTTGAAAGACTGTGAGGATAAATTTTTCAAGAGGACTAACAGTGTTTGCTTCCATACACTTTTTTATACACAGGTATGTATGAATTGCATATATTGTCAACGCCCCATTTGCACCCACATGAGACCTTGGCGCGGATCAGTGAAGAAAAGAAAGAAGAATAAAGCGAAATGAAAAATGAAACAAGGGAGAATAAACAAAATAATAAAAATGAATTCTGTGAAACATAAAATAATGATGAAATCTGTTTTTTTTTGTCATTAGCACCACAGCTTTCAATGATTGATGATATTCAATCGAAGGTCACAATGACTCATAATTTCTATTGTTTGTTAAAGATAAGAGCACAATATATTACATTAAGGGAGGTCGAGGTGCAATGTGTACGTCTGAATAGTGGCTCACTGTTTCACTTGTTATCCAGTTATTTCGAGAGTTGCCTCATAGATAAATCAACGATAGAATATTGAACATCGAACATTCCATAGCCAATAATAATCGTGAAGGAAATAAATATTTTTCAATATTTTTGTAAAGTGGTAATTCGTCGTGATTTCGTCGAAAGATTTTATCGAAAGATAGTCGAATACCCATTAAGATATTAAGTCGACTATTTCACGATGGCGATATATTATTATTATTGGACATGTGTATAAACTTCATAAATATGAAAGGCATGCGAATGAAAAAAGTATTTATTTATAATAACGCAATATCGATATATTCTATACTCCCATTCACTAATTCTAAATACCACGCTTTTAATTTATGTTGGCACATTGATCGCTTTTAAATTTATGCTCATTATTTTCTCGTTGTCAATATAATGACATCGGGGACAAGGCGGACTTGCATTCTCTTTGAGATATTTCCTATGTACACATATTATAACCATAAATAAAATAATGAAGTAAAAAAGAGTGGAACTTCCAACTTGAATGAATTTATATTATTATAATCTATGCTGCCATGCTGCCTTAATTCGACGTCGTTATGAATTGATGTTCGGACATATCACGTCATGTAAATAAATATAAAATTCAGTGGTAAATCTAGCAACAAATATAGCAAATATCCGCATTATCATCACATTTCAGAGGTTGTAGTAAGGAGAAGATTTTTATCGTATCTAAAAGTTTACTTTCATTTTTCATAACTTCCGATTTCATATGTTTATATTGATCTTCTACGTCATATTTTCATTCATCATTCGTGTCTCTGCATATAAACATACTGATGTATACTATTCTATTTCATCGCATGTATATGCATAAAAGTAATGCATAGATATATAATTGAAACTTGAGAGTATAGCGCCAGAGCGCCAACAGTCTTGTGATAATTGAGACACTCGAGATCGAAAAACCGGCTCGAGCATTCACTCAACACATATACATAAACATATTTGACACATCATGACGTTCTCTATTTTTTTTATCTCATAATGATCCCATATTTTCCATGTTCTTCGATTCTCCATAAACATAAAAACAAAATTTAATTCCTCATTTTTTATTCGTTTTTTATCTTTCAATTCAAAGTAGTTCTATCATCCATTCGTTTTGAAATGAAGGACTTGCCTAAGCCTGTCGAAACATTTGGTTCTCTCCTTTATTTTTCATTAATTTTCGACATTTTTTGAGATGATAACCTGACCAACGCAATCTGTGAACACACACACACACACACACACACACCTTCGATCCCTGCATTACTGTAAAGATGAGACAAAATTTGAGTACAAATTCTTCCTACATACTACTCAGAAATATGAAAAATTGAACAAAGACTAATATCCAAGTGCGTGAAGAGACTCTTGGACACTGATCTCGACAATAGGTTAGAAGAGGTCGCTTGAAGAAAAAGGGGAATGACAGAAAATAAGGACAAGAGCACGCGGATCAAAGGGGTGCATAATACGCCCCTCGTTTCTTCTTGCGTCCCACTGCGTTTACTATATGTACGTTGATACATATAAATATATACTGGGACGATCAGTGCACAGTTCAAAGGTAGTCACATCGTCAGCGCCTCTCATACTCGCGCGACGTGCACTGACATATACATATACGATCCATATAATATGCCATAAATACATTGAAAGTTGCATTTACTATGCGACAAATACCAAACGAGAGTGAGTATATGCGCCCGTGTTCATATACTCATATATTCACCGACTCGTCCACATTCACACATCTATACATGCATATATGTTTGTATAGATATACATAAGCCACCATTGAGACCTGACCTACTTCAAGGCGTGCACGCTTGCTTTCGCCCGCGCGCCTCTTTAACCCGTGCCCGTTACTGCTGCTGCTACCGCTGCAACTATGTGTTTGCATGAAATGGTTGAGTCTGCCTGTGTGCGTATCTATGTGGATAAGTGTGTGTTGACTTCATTTGCTCGTTGCTTTTGCTCTCCGAGTTGCTGTGACCCGCACCCGGGCACTGGCCCAGGCCAATACTCTGTTGCAGATATGACGTACATGTCAATCCATAACGCAGAATAAAATTGATTGCTCGCAAAATGTATATACATATATATCAAATTGTTATCTGTTAACTTCAACTTTCGCTGTATGATTGTAGGAATGTATTGAAAATGAGTGATAGATTATAAATTGTTGATGATCAGTTGAATTGATAGCAGAGAAAGAGAATTATTCATGTGGAGAGTCTTTATTTATTTGGGATAGAAGATACTGACGTTTTATTTTTATTTTTTTTTCTATTGTCATTGAAAAAGTTTGTGGAAGTACTGTTGTAGAATAAATGAAGAGTAATTAATTGAAGGTCAGGCAATGACCATTAAGAACTTTGCGCGTAATTGTCAGTAAATATTTTCTCTTTACATCAGATTGCGAGTAGTTTGAATTTTTCAATTAAAATTTACAACTAGAGAACCCAAAATGACATTGTATTCATGCCAACAATTTTGGACTATTGTTTCTCTTTTCTCCCATAAAAGAATAAAATTCGCGAGAGTTATACGTTCTCTGGGTGTCTCAACTGAAAATATTTTATTTTTATATTTGAGATTGATGAATTTAGCACTTCGTTCTTCTCTTGTGTATGTACATGTGTGTATAAATATACCTATTTGTAGTGCAACTTCAGAAATAACCTTGGTCGTTTGGGGGCTTCTATAAATTCACCTTGAAACACGCGCGCGCACGTATGCACCATCAAGCTCTGCTACTCTTCTTTGGCTTTCTTTTATTCCATCTTGAGCTTTTTCTCATCGTGCTGTGGCACACCCGAAGAGGATTTTTTGCGTTCAATTGTGTTTTTTTCTCGCATATTTATGTGACAGACTGAAGAAGACATTTTGAACATGAGAGGAGGGAATGAAAAAAATCGAAACTATTATTCTCTTATCGGATATAAGAGTGATTAAAGTTCACTCGCTTTTATCTTTAGTCTTTCTTTCTTTTTCAGTATTTATAATTGTTCGTTCCTACCCGAAAGCCGTTTCTGAAAATAAAACGTTCACGCCCAAAAGTAACCATTTGTGTCTTCACTCGCTAAGGAACTCCTACCAGTTATGTTTATCACACTCAGACCATAGCGCATGTGTTCCCCGTCGAGAAATAGAGAAGAAGAGAATGAGTGAATGAAAAAAAGTGATGAAAAAATATGTTATTGACGTCAACTAAAAGTGAGCCAAATTATGAACATGAAAATTGCAAAAACGGTTGGTCTATCTGGTGTTTAAAAATAATTAGAAAATTTGTGTTCAAAGAAAGACCAATTTCCACGATTCATCATCACGAAACTAATTCTAATTTCCAAAATTAAACTTCGCAAATAGTAAATAGACGTTGCAAAAATTAATTCAATTCTTTAATTATATGCAGAAGTTACGAGAACTCGAATAAAAACAAAACTTTTCACGTCACGGCAGGTATTGACAATGATTCAAAATCAATTTCTCATACATTTAAAAATAATCGGATCAAATTCAGCTCTCGTGACTGCTAATGTATCAAAACAAAAAAAGCTGAACGAATCTGCATATTCATCATTGCGAAAGAAGGATCAAGAATTATAAATTATAAATCATAAAACCAATATTCGCCAATTCGGTAATACATGAAATGTCAGTGAATGACGCAGTGTGGAAATGTTTATGCAACAATGATGATCAAACTGTCTGAGACTGCACTACGCAAGAAGCAATCCCGTTCATCATCATCGTACGTTTCGATACTCCTGTCAAAGTAAAACTATATATATGTATATAATTGTATATGTTCTCATATATTTTTATGTATATTTATTCACACTTTATATACGGCGAAAGATCATTCACCGATAAGGATATTGCCCACAAATTCGTAACGAGGTGAGAGTCAGTCAATTCTTGAGGAAAAAAAAAGAAGGCAAAACATTGCTAAACATACGTGGTACGGTCATTGACTCCATCGTGGGGTCCAACGTCGTGTGCCAAGCAATGAATTAAAATTAATTATGTGTGTATACGAAATGACAGTTATATATCGACATTTGAAAATTCCATACATATTCATGGATAGGTGAATGACAGACTGAGTTGTGGCAAAGTGAATGGCGCGGGGGAGGAAAATATTTTTGCACTCGTGTGTACATATAACCAGCTTTACATATATATGTTTATGCCAAATACGCAAACCTGTCAAAGTTGCTCTGGCTACGGTATGTAAGTTCTTATTATCTTGCCCCAAAACCGGAATAATGAACATATAACACGAATATTTTGAAAGAGAGAGGAAGAAATATGGAGAGTATCACACAGTTGAAACATAGAAATTCTTAATTGCGCAATGTTTAATTTATTAATTAATTACCATATAAATTCCATTCAACTAGAATGAATAATGATTTATGTAATTAAAATTAGATGACATTATTGTTTGACATTCAATTGAATAATGAAAGAAAAAAAATATGTGACAAGTTAAATATTTCAAGCAGTCAATATTGGAAGATAAAATGTGTGACAAATTATTGTTTCGAAAGTTTATAAGAATTCCTATATTGAACCAGTGATTTTTCCATTAATTTAGCGATGACAATTTTTTGGTTGACCCGAGGAGCATAATAAGAATTGCTATTTTATTCCTTGTAGCTTGGTTTAAATGATAAACAGAATTATTTTTACCCAACAAAATGCGGTACACAACTTTTATTATCGATGAACACACGTGTAACGTCCATGCTGCCATTCAGTTTTTATAGTTTTTTAAATACAATCGTTTTGTAAACAGTAGTGAAATTGTCTTTAACACAGCACTGAATAGATACTTGGTGAAACTATTTCTTGTCCATACTTCCATATGAATATGCTTAGATCAAATAGTCACGATGATGATGGAGCATATGATTCATGCACTGGTCAATCTATTTCATTCAGAGGCGATTATCTAATAATTTTGATTGCCCTATCATCAAGTACATACAAAATAAGCTTGGCGTAAAATATTTGGTAAAAAAAAATGGCGAATTTTAAGGATATAATTTTTATCATTGTCCAACCTCCTCCCTTAAATAAACGCCCAGCTACGACAGTCGCTTTGAGTTTTACCTATACACCTCGGGTGAGATTCTTTTGACGTATAGAAGGAGACTTGGTCATGGCTTGGCCGCGTGTGGAAGTCGTTTACCTCTCAAAGTTATTTGGCCCCTTCTATACTTGCGTGCACACTCTCGAGCAGATAATCGCATGTATATATTCGACATATACGAGCGGGACAAACATTGAGCGAAAGAGAAAAGAAAAGATTGCCAACGATAGAAATGAAACCCACTTCGAAAACGAGTAGAAAACCTTCTTCATCACATATATACATTTATGCGTCGTATCCGTCTTTCTTTCCGGCGCGCGCGCCCATTCGAGTCGATATGTACCAAACACTCGGAAGAAAAAAAAATAAAAGTTAAGACACAACAGAGAGAATGAGAGAGTGAGATGTGTGCACAAAGTGTACATATGACGAAGCGCATCAGCTTCGCGGGGAGATGGATGAAGACAAAAAAAATACGGAAAAAAAGGGGGTTTGAGAGGGAAGGAACAGTGCCCATGCGTACAGCATACGTAAAAGGTTCCTATACACATACATGTATGTGTATATACATCAACGTAATTCTCGACGACCCGGCCAAAACTTTCAAGGTGGATCGATCATCGGCTTCTCTGCTTCGCTACGGTGCCATCATATTGTTGAGTCAATGTTTTTTGGTGAACAAAATGGACAAAATCGAAAGGACGAAATGAAGAAAAAAATCAAATTAATGACTTATTGTGGTGGGGAAAAAAAACTTTTTCATGTATTTTTTTTCTACGTCGGTTATTATTAGTTTTGTTATTGTTATTTTTTTTCATTATTAATGGATGATGGGGGAAATACGAATACATGCTGTACGTTCTGGGTAAAAGCTAAATAAATAGCTCTCTCGACCCCCCAAGCCACATACAAATACATACGCTGGAGCAATGGAGTCATCGTCCCGCGTCGAGAGAGGTCGGATGGATCGATCCTTTCTTAAAATAGCCATGATAATCAAACATCACCGAAAAACTCATGAAAACTATATAGCCGAACAGTGTCTTCTTTTTTCTCTTCTTCGTCTTCCTTTAAGGGGAACACCGGAGTGACATTTTCAGAGAATTCCTATCTCTTTTATAGTATCCGAATATATACACTGCTAACAATTTGTGCTTGAAGAATTTCAAATTTGAATAAGAGAAAATTTTAATTCAACTAATGAACTACGAATTCATCTTGTTTTTTATAATACATTCAAAGTGTATAATTCAAATTCAAAGATGTCATTGTGTTGTGCAATCCCAAATGGAAATTCGATTATACCGATGCGAATAAAATGCTGAGAATAATTTGAATCCGAAAAGAATAATTTCAAACACAAGATGATATCGAATAGAGTATGCAATTTTTCTCAACAGAATTTAAATCAACCTTTATGCGAATATTATTGAAAATTGTTCGAAAATTACAATCTTTAAGAAATGAAATAATCTTAACGAAAATAAAATGATCTTCGATCACTATAATTTAAGCCCATAATATATTGACCATTCTACAAATTGATCAAATAGAAAAATAAAAAATATACATCGCTCTGTCTTTTTCTTCATCACAGTTACAAAACTCAGCTGCGTGTCGCTCAACAATAACACTACCGACATCTAAATAATTTTCCACCCTATTCAACTGTCATGAATGAGAAGAAAAAAAAAATAAATATGCCATGTGTAAATATATAGAGTTTACAATAAATAGCTTTAAAGAATTCCACAATGCATTGAAGAGAAAAATGAAAACGTAAAAACGAAATGGAGAGGAGGAATTCAACGGAACGAAACGGAAAACACTGTCCTGTGGCAAGGGTTCTATGTATAATATGAGAATACATATCTACATATAGTTATAGGGCTGAGGAAAAAAGGAGAGGCTAGAGTGGTTGTTTGTTAGAGGTGAGCGTTACTTCGTGTAGACCACAACGCACCAGTCGATCGTGTAGATGAGTCGCTAGTATGTAGTGTTCGTTTCTAGTATATATGTATATATATATATATAGATATAGATATATATTTCCCTGACGGAGGAGTAGGTACTTTCATTGCTGTTATACAATCGCAGATCGAGCGAGCGACCGCTGAAAGGAGAAATGGGAACGCGCCAGTGGCGCTCATTTCCAACTTGGACATGTGCGTGTAATTCATACGCATGTGAATGTTTTGTTTCATTTTTTTCACCATTATTTTTTATTTATGTATTTATTTATTTTCTTTCATCACTCACAATTCCTATTTATGTCAGTTCTGTATATCTCTACTGTTTATCAATAGCTCTTTATCTTTTGCCACACACGAAACGCATGAATAAAATATTATATACATGAATGTCGCGATGTGTAAATCGATTCAATAATTATATTTGTATTTTGAAGAGAAGAGAGAAAAATAAATAATTTTAACAGTAAAATAAGTGGAATACGATAAAGTGAATGAGGTATAGGATTTCGTAATATTCTGTACATGTTATTTCGCTGGAACGAATCATATGCGTGTGGCAAGGGTGAGACTGATAGATTGCGTTTTTTTATTTGCTCAAAAAAATACTAGATTTTCGTGGAGATATGAGCATGAAAAAAATGACAGGTACATTTCATATACGATGGATCATCTTGAGGATTACACAAATTTAAGTTACATAAACTGATAAGCAGTTCACTGTAATGAAAGAAGAAATTATTAGGTGTAAATAATTATTTGAGGTAAAATGAGAAGTCATGATACGAAGAATGAGACAGGGGACAAATTTGAAATTCAATGGTTTGGGAATGTAATGGAAAGGCGAGGGATTACTCTTTGCATTCCGTTGTGGTATGCGCCGAGGGACCCGAACACATACGGACACCTTTTTTCTTCTATGAATAATGAAGAATGATGCAACATATCTTCACTCCTAACGACTAGTACACAATCTCATCGCGATGGGTGACAGAGTAGTTATTAATGATGCAGGTGAAAAACAAGAAAAACAGCTACTATGCAATAAAAGAACTACCGTCAATTGTATGGGTTAAATCGTGACAAGTGAAGAATTGTATGACAGGACATCTACATCAATTTAATTGAATGAATAAAAAAATTTGAACTGTATGAAAGATGAGATAAAGTTTGGAGAAGAATTTGGGAAAATGGGAAAATTGATAAGATGAAACTAATTGTTGAGAGTGAAATTTTATAGTACACCCGGTACATGAAGGAACTGAGAGCAAATCGCCAACACTCGTCCCGGGGATCGTTGCGCGTTCACCAAGGCTTCAGGGCTTTGCCATCCCGGCCGGTGGAGAAAGTGGAAAAGTGTATCGTGTTCGCTTTTTAAGCCTTCGCCTTCGACTGGCTCGCACGCGAGCGCGCGCACGTTTCTCGGTCGCGATGATCGAACGTGCCACATACCTTGAAGATATATATCTTTTGCGTCAATCGTGTATCTTCTCTCAATTTTATGTAAACTTATCATCAAATAAATTTTATAACACAATAATAACGATAGAAAATTAAATTGTCCAATATTTTTTGTGAATGTCATTTAATTAACGTCGGATCGGTTGAGCGCTGCTTGGGAAATTTGATGAAAAGATATACCGATTTAAACTGGTTGAAAGGTCAATAGATAAGATACAAGTGAATTTCAACGTAAAAATATCGTACTCTTCTGTTTTA
Source organism: Meteorus colon (assembly GCA_030523085.1). Classification (NCBI taxonomy): domain Eukaryota; kingdom Metazoa; phylum Arthropoda; class Insecta; order Hymenoptera; family Braconidae; genus Meteorus; species Meteorus colon. The sequence continues at coordinate 33,447 of JAPYZH010000389.1, forward strand.
ATTGAGAATGAAAGAAAGAAATGAAAAGGAAATGAATAAATTGATAATCTATCAATAAAAATTCCTGTGTCGAATTTAATTTGAATTATTTTTTTTTGCGTTCCATTCGGGACAGGATGTATATAATATATATAGCGATGGCTCCGGCGATCAGCCGCGTCTTGGAGGGTCGCAAGGTCAGGGTACCGACAAGACCTTGAACTCGAATTTCACAGTCGAAAATGCGTTTGGCTTAATAACAATCATATCGCGTCATGGTATCATTTTAAAATAAATGTTCGAGGTCATAATATATAATCCTGTGGTATAATAAAGTAACATGTGAGGTATCAAGGTGTGAAGGTATTAAATGATTAAAATGAATCGTTCCAATTTCAAGAGAGAAAAAAAAATGTTTCCTTCTTTTCACACAATATTGTAAGAGGCCGCGGCTCACACTGTTTACTTTTAGAATAATTCCAAAGTTTACATTTAGATATACTTTTTGATATTTATGTCATAAACATGAGACCTGGCCTAAATAATTTCTATGAATTACTCATATTTATATTTATTGTCCTATACCCATTATCTGTAAAAATAAAAATTTCAAGAGCATTCTTAATGACATTTATATTAACAATTAATGACTCGCACTAGGAAGTTAATGAAAATAGAGATGAAAAAGAAACGAATAGTTCTGAAAAGTGATTGTAAGAAATTGAAGGATCTTTTCCTATTCCTCACCAGGCTCTTTCTTCCTCCATTTCGTTTTTTCCTTTTAATTAAAATTTATTACATATCAAGAGACGAGAGATTATTTGCGCAATTTCGCAATGTCTTAAAAAAATATCTCTCACATTAAGAAAGAATATTCATTCGATCGTTTAAATTTGCCATTTGCATAAAGAGAAAAAAAAATAATGATAAAAAACATTCTGCTTTCGGACATAACGGTAAATTTGGAGTCTCGCGCGCGCGTCATTATCATCCTCATCGCCTACACAAAGTTGAAATAAACTTTGGAAGAGAGAAAGAGTGAGAGGCAAAAGTTTGAAGAAAAATTCTCGAAGAAGTAACTCGTATACTCACGCACGCACGCACGCACGCACGCACGCACGCACGCACGCACGCACGCACGCACGCACGCACGCACGCATCATATCACATCACTACCACCACCACCACCATCACCACCATCATCATCAGCCCCCGAATTCAAGATCTCACGACGAAAAATATCGACGCAACCACGCCTGCCACTGCCACTTTTTTTTTTCCTTTCTCCGTATACTTCATATATACTTTCTTTTCGCCATGAACGTTTTTCTCTGCACTCTGTCGCATATAAATGAAAAATAAATATCTATTCATCCGAATGCTTGATTTAATCACCAATACTCACCATCCCACAAATATGTGGGAAAATGTTTATTATGAATTATTCCGATGATATTGACAAGTCAATTGAAATAGTGGAATTAATAATTCAGTTTGAGATAAATATATTTTTTGAGTAATACAAATACAAATGTGAGAACCTCTGTGATGAGTTTATTACAATTTTAGAAAGCAAATTGTTGGTGGTTAAAAAGTGAAAAAATAGGAAAGGAAATTACCTCCGTCACACGTCAGATTGTTGATGTTATCTGGTCCATGCGGTTGATATTTTATTGTATATATTTTTTTCCAACACTGCTCCAATATATATCTTTATTGAGATATAATTAAATTGAAGATATTGCAATGATATGTGTTGGCAAGTGAGGTAGGAGAATGTGTTGAAAATAAGTGCGTGTATTAAAAGCACTTTTTACGCTATCGCATTGCCTCGTGTCCTCTTCTCGGTATATTACTACCGGCTTACGTCGTCCAGAACACGAACTCATCTATCTTTCTTGGCTTTCTACAACCCATCCACCGAAATACAGTTTTTCTCCTTTTTTTCCTCTCTCTTTTTTTGTCAAAAGAGCAACTCTGATTGTCTTATCTTGTCTCCTTTTTTTCACACAGTGCAGAGCGCAAAATGATAACGTTCTCTCTTTTCTCTTTCTCTTCACGAGCTTCCAAATAAAAATATTTGGAATAGATACTACAAAGATAATATGAAAATTTTTCCAAAATACTTCAAAAAATACACTCAAAAATTTGTCGCTCGTGCACACATTGTTCTCATTTCTATTTTCATTTAAGTTTACGATTGAATCATTAATAACTGTATAAAAATTATTTCACTTTGACGGAATGACACCAAATTGTGTAATGAAAACAAAAAATAACATTTCCTGCGTTGATTGTGTTTTTAAAGAAACAATATGTTTGACTTATTTTCATTTATTCCTCTTATTTGTATGTATGATTATTTTTTATTTCGGTTATGCGCGAGCAAAATGAGGAGCACGAGACTGTGGAACAGAGGGATAGAGAGTGAGTGGAGCGAGAGTGATAAGGAGAGATAAATAAGCATGCGGCATTCGCCGGTTCACCGCGAGAGTAAAATACGTATGTATATATTTATACATACATACTACATACATACATACATGAAAATGTATATATATATATATATATAAATATTTATATATATGTAAATATATAAAATCCCCCCCACACAAATCGATGCTCTCGGGTTCGCGTTCCGCGCGCGACTGAGGCGAGAGTCGTGGCGTGCGAGTCTGGTGCGCGCGCGGCATACGTCAAACGAAAACGAAACGCCAAAGCCCCGTGGATAGTATGGAAGAGAGCTAAAGCGGGCAACGCGCGAGCGATCTCCGCGTCCGCGAGTACATACTTCATTTTGATACGCACACTCACCTCTTCTTGTGATTAATATACCACCAATGTTTCACACATCGCTCAACCAGTCTGAATTCAAAATTGCAATGCACAAATTTCAGTATTCCACCAACAGTAAATATTATTTTAATGTCGGTATGAATGAAATAACAAAAAACTCATTTTGAATAAGAGATAAACGCTGTGACCAAATTTTCGTTCACGGAGTTGAGTCTGTAGAAGAATTACAACACTTTTTTGCCAATGGTACATGACATTCATTTTATATTAGAAGCTATGATTTCTCAAGCTTCGTCGATAATTGCTGTTTACTGTTAGGGAACATATTCATTCTTCTTTATATTTATATAAACCGCATCATTAATTTTCACTTAGATCGTTTGCTCACCACCATCATCAATTTAGAATCGTAAAGAAACGTCAACATTCACTTTCGAACCATCACCTACACCATTCTTATCATATAAAGAAATCTTCGAACTTTCAAATATCTCTTAGAATGTATATTCCAATTTTCAAACTATTTCGATATTTATTTATAAGAAAAATTGAAATATTTTCATAAGCTATATTCAAAGTAATTTCCTAAACGTTGACAAATCCGGATTCAGATCTTCGTCGTTTCCTCAAATATATCGACGAATATAATCTACAACATTCCTAATATATATTTATCAGTCCGCTCATTTTCCTCCCTCCCATGCTACCGTCATCGACACTCAGATCTTCAGACAATTCGAATAATTTTCTTATCTAGAGGCATTGAAAAATATATTCATCATTATGCTATCGAAGATGAAAAAAGAAAGTAGAAAAAAAAACAAGAAATTTGTAATTCCATATGTTGTATTAAATTTTAAGAAAGACGAAATTCTTTTTTTCTGTTTTAATAAATCTTGCAGTCTCAGGACGCGACAACGACGATGACGCCGCTGCTTTTCTCTCAAATTGTTGCAGCGTGCATTCACTCACGAAAAAAGCAAGTTTGCCCGCGCGCGCGCGCGCGCGACGCCGAAAGATAAAAAAGGACCGGTTTCAGGTTGCATTTTCGTAAACAGCTGTCCGAAAACTTGACGCGCACCAACATGCGAAAGTATTCTTCATCCGAATATGCATACACATTCATGCATATATATATTAACGGAAATATAAAAGTGGAATACGTATATGACTTTCATGGAAATTGAGCATCAGGAAGCCAAGGGACGTGTGAACAACAGTCGAGAGAGATGGATAATAGCGGGGAATGTGCTTGCAAGGATTATATATTGTGTGTCGAGTGAGTGGCGATCGCCTTCAAAGCTTTGGCACGTGTCGCGCCCATTCGTCGAATCCACCGCATCGATTACACGTTGTTGCGTCCAATGACAAACATTCATCCAATACAACGCTCTATAAGAACTTCTCGATTCAAACCTCGCCAATCACTTCTTCATCGTCTTTTTTGTCTCTTTCTATATGACTTGGCATACAGAAATCAATTGAATTCAGGTTAAACAATTATCTGAAATTTATCTCTTTCTGTTAATTAATTAACACTTAAATGGCGTTTCTGATAATAAAAATTCTGTGATATATATGTCACACTATTTTCATTTATCATTTCATTTCTTATTATAAAAAAAAAAAATTGAACTTTATTGTTAGAAACATCATTTGGAATTAATCGAATACCTGACACTGTCGTACACCCGCAAACAATTGTCAATACACGAGTGTGTGCAAGAGAGACATGGAAGAAAAGATGTACATATAATATATATATATATATAATTATTTTTTCCATTGGTTCCTGTTGGCATGAGTTTAATATTCAGTGACAGTAGCATATACGCGCTCGTACATACATCCTAGTACACGGACACCTATGTATGTATATTGTCTGAACACCTCGAGAGAGAAACGGAGGCCAAGATATAGACACTCGTGTGTATGTAGACATTGGAAAATGCGCGTATGGTACACCATCATCATACGATTCGATTTTACCGTTATATTATGTGAACATCTTCAGAATCTATTGACCGTGTGCGCGACGACAACCAACGGAATGAGCATATGAGTGTACAGTTGACAAACATATTGTAAATTATAATTTACTTCATCAATAAATTAACTACAATGGCGCCATCAATTTCATCATCGATATAAATAAAAGTAAAAGAATAAATTTATGATATTGGCAAATCAATATTTTTAGTTTCATCTCTATTGAAGTTTTCTATATTATGATTACTTTAAAGATGAAGAATTACAATCAGGGTATTTGAGGTGGAATTGTGGTTTGAAATGTTTTTTTTCATTTCTGCAAGAGAACGGTGAGAGAAATTATAATTAATAAATCAAGAAAATATTGATGAATCTAGCTTGTGAAAAATAAAAATAAATTGAGTGGCGTCACTCACTGGAAATTTCACTTTATTTCTTTTCGTCTCGAAATATATGGCTGAAAATGGACAGCTTGACCTTTCAAAATTCATATCCCACGCATTACAAGACTACAAAATTGAATGAATATATATTTAATATTTTTTGTAAAAAATAAATTGATAAATAAATAATGGAAACTTTCGATTTTTAATGATGAATATGAATGAGTTGAAAAATAGATGTTGGTGTGAATGTGCCTTTTAAGTTGAATATGTATAGAATGTGGCATAGAATGGATGCAACGACCCTGCAAATCGCAAGACTCATTTTGTAAATATATAATGCACGATGCTGCGGTCTCTCTGTATCAATTAAAAGCAGTATAAAATACCAGGAAACGCTCGACAATTATTATCGTCTGGCCCACATTGCACTCAGTTGGTCTCTATGCACATCAGCTTCTATTCTCCATCTCTATTCACCTATCTTTCTTATGTCATTTTGTACTTTATCAATCTCTCTCTATCCTCCTTTTCAGACGATTATTATGGTCGCCGCAGTCATACGCATTCGCTCACATCTATGCATTTATGCGAACGACATTGTGCCATTGTCATTTGATTTTATTTTCATAAGTTTGGAACGCGTTCATCAAAAAAATGAAATTCAATTATCTGGTAAAACCATAATTCTCTGGCTTTATTGCGTAAAATTCTCTGGTTACTAAATATATAAAAATTTTGCTTTGTAGAAATTGAAAATAGGTTTGAGTTGTGATGATTCGTAACCAACTGAAAATTTTGAGACTATCACTTTTTTTTTGGTGCCAACACGTTTATAATATTTTATCCGATTAATATAGTTCTCACATTTATTTTCCAGACGTCATTTCAAGCCAATATTTATTCTCAAATATTTTTCATCGATGTTCAAAGTTCATGAACGATAACATGACAATTGTATTTTAATTTTTGATGGTAAGGAAAAAATATTTTTAATCAATATAATAGAATAGAAAAAAAATGTCAATTGAAAAGACCACCGTGGTAGCAATATTAGCCCAACGAAGTAATATCAGCTTAATTTGTTTGTTGTAAGACATAGACAATTCGCTTAATGAACACATGACATTGCGTACGTATAAATAGATCTGTACATTGCAATATATTTTATAGGCATATCGCACACAAGTGGATGCATCAGATATATCTCAAGTCTTTAAGGTCCCCTCACAATGAAAATATTTCCATCATATTGCATATATATATATATATATATATACTGAAAATGAATCACGGAAATAAATATAAAGAAAGATAAAACGTAAAAGGGACAGTATGTATTTGTCTTACGATAAAAAAAAGAAAAAAATACTTGGAAAAATTCTATAATGCTTTTAAAAAGTTAAATGTTAAGTCTAGACGTGAGTTAGCCTTGACCGTCAAACATGCCAACTAACGAGAGTGTCAGATTGCCATCATCGATATTGAGTCAAAGAGAAGTGAAGGTGCACACACGTAACAATGAGGGACTGAAAGAGAGACAGAACAAGCGGATGGACACAAAAAAAGGGACCACATTTATCCTTGAATAGAATAAAAAATAGCCAAAAGGTCGGTGAACAAAATATTTCGGGAAATTTATCCTTCCGGGAAAGGAAATTTTAAACTGACCATATAATAACGCATCACTTTTTTTTTACCTCACTGTCAAGAATAGCGGAAATTGCGTCATATTTCCGTTACCCAAAATTGATGGAGAGTAAATGATTTTGACTTGTGTTGAAATTCAACTTCTCATTTGTATTTTTTTTTAATTTTTTTTATCTTCTCTGATATTTATTTAGTGACATTAAATGCAATATAGTTGGCTCGACAACAGTTGAGTGTCAAAGGCATTAAATTTCTCTTGAATTCACGCGTCACAGATATTATTATCGAATTGAAACAGAATTGAGGTGATACTCGCTCTCGATTTAGGACAATAACTGACACGATGCATTATATATATATATATATATGTGTATCTGTATCTGTATATATATACATCTAGATAATATATATATATATATATATATCTGACTGCATATTCATGATTCTCCCACATATCTTGATTGAGAAACGAGACATCGTGGCCCAGTTATTTACACATAACGACATATAGCCATTAATTTTATCATTATTATTATAAATGAAAAAGAGAAAAATTTTTTTTGAAAAAAGAATTTTTTATCATAACTACAGTTAAAACAGTTTTCACGTTCATTACACTAGGTATTGGGAATAATTCAATGACTGTGATATAAATATCAATATGCTAATAGAGTTTGTTGGTGAGCATACATATCTGAACTTGGTTTGATGTAAATGATGACACTGAAAGAATCTACATAAATTTATATAAAATTGTGTGTTTAACAATGATAATTATAGTCACGCTGCCGAATTTTCATTGACGTCAAACCAATTGTGAAAAAATATATATCGGTGAATAATAAGTACATGAATTTATTTGTCTAAGAGATAACAGAATAGAAATGCGTAAAAAGTGATAAAAAATTCCAGAGTAATTCAATTCAATTTTATTCAACACACCTTTCGTTCCATTTTTCATTTTCTGTTATTTCTGTTCTCGTATTGTTTTTTTTTTAACTTGCTCTCGCGAGCGGGCTGAATTATTTATGACACCAATGTCGTACGCAGTCTGACCCGCATCCGGAATCTATACAGAATGTGTATATTCTCGCAATGCCTCAAATCTCATTTCGACAATTGCATTAATGCATCGCTTCAACTTTTTTTTTCATATTATCAGTATGAATATACAAAACATTTGTTTTTATTTCACTTTCGTGATATACTCAATAAATAAATATACTTTCTACAGCGCTGGTGCCATCAAACACATTATTATTATCATTCATAATATTATTAATATGTATTTAGGTTTATACCGATTTGCACTAAATACATTTACGGACGAGAGAGTGCATCCAGCATCTCACATACGCAGTAATGGCGCTCGACCTTGTCTCGTGACGTCACACGACCGTCTAGACGAGATCTACAGTGTAGTTTGAATGCATTCTCATGCGCTTGTATGACCATTAGGGGGGAACCCGGTGTGCGCGCGTTTACCCAATCAAATGTGACAACCACAAAAAAAAAGTATTCGGCAAGAAAAAAATAATGAATGCACAACAACATTAGAATAGACGAGTGGCAACTAGTCTGCATGCTGGTCATGAAGTCTGCGTCCACTTCAGGGTCCCTTTGACAATTTTCATGATCCCAAAGGATTCAGATACGCACAATTCAAACACGTTGGGCACTTTTTCTCTATTAAAATTTGCTCGACCTTTTAAATAGTCAGGTGAAACTTTATCAACTTTGAATGACTAAACTCCCTATGAAAGCTGATTGCACAATCCTTCAGTGAAATGACCAACATAGTTTGAGTTTGCATAATTAAATACAAAATAATCATAAAAATTATCGGGGACCTTGAAGTAGATTTAGGCTTTATAGAAACCGCGTGGACAACTCAGACCAAAGTAGAAATAAAAAAAAAATAAAAAATGTTGAAATGAGTGTGATCAAGCGGGAGATATTGGAGTAGCAGCCAGGAGTATTTTCATTTGACTGAGCGGTTGTCAGTGGTCCAAATTGAAGCACAATCGATTTAACGAAGCAAATCATGATGGTACGACGTGGGGCCAAGGGCGGATCTCTTAAGTTGAATTCACCTGCTTGGCCCCAGAGCGATTGTCCATATGCGAAAGGGTCAAAGCTACAATGTCGTGAGCCTCGCACAATTGAACTCGCTAAAATCGCATCGTCGCGCTCTCTTCGAGAGCTTTGAGCACCATCAATACAAGTGGGACCTCAACTCATACGTGCAAGTGAGAAGAAAATAGAATTGACGGGGGCGAAAAAATGGAAACGACAAGAATAAGGAGAGTGAGAAGGATCGAATGGAAAAAAAAAGGAATGGAAACAAAAATGATAAATAAAAAAAGAGTAGCTAAATTCCAAGAAAGTCGCTTTTGGATGATTCGTTCACGCTTATGCGTCATCCTTTATGTAAATCTATTCTCGACAGAATCTATATAGTAGCAAGACCACATTTTATGTCGCAATCACCTGAAAATTATGAGTAGAAAAAAAATCGAACGATAGACAAAATGATAGAAACAATCATAATACATTCAATATTAACCTCAATGAGGGAGAGACAGAACCACCCAAAGAATTCAATAGGAATATGAAAAAAAAACTGTGAACGATGTCGAAATACCTCAGTCAGAAATACAGAGACGATAGAGAAGTGTTTCAAGGATCGAAATAAAAAGAAGAAAAAAAAACAAACAAAAGAGACTTCAATTGGTATTAATAAAATAAAGAAAATTCACTATCATCACCTATCTATAAATCATCAATCTAAATTGGGCACAATATGTGAATAAAGTCGCCATAGACATGATACCACATACGTATATTTATAACTCAGTAATTGTTTACTAGATGTATAAATGATCTTGAAAAAGAAAATGCATTATGTGTACATGTGTGTGGCTGTGGCTGACCGACTGGTAACCCAGACTTTAGTATTCCGTCGTTGTCGTCACACACGAGACTTCCTCATTCCGACAGTTAGAGCTATTGTAAAGTTCTTCATTTTTTCTCTTTTTCTCTTTTCAATACCCCCTATATATATATATACATATGCATATTCCTAGAGTTGCTGTGTCCCCATCATCATCACCTGCCAATCATACATGTCCGTTTAAACCTCAGTCTCGCCTTTTTCATTCTCTTTCTACAATATACACATACATATTTATATACATATACGCTAAATAAGCTCGTAAAATTACCGTACACTCAATTTGCAATACGGCATTGAATATTGTATTATGGAACAATAGAATTGATAAAAGAATTTGAGAAAAGAATTGGACATTCCGAAGTGGTGAAGAAAGCAGATATAAACTGAATTAGGAAAACAAATAAATTGCCATAAAAATGTACAATTGATAAAAATGTAATAAATAAATAAAGAATGAAAATAACGATTGGTAATAGATACAATAAATGAACGCGAGAGAACATCGTTTGCAATATGTGTGCAATATGTGGAACGTGCTCGTATATCTCAAAGTTCTATGATCATCGTCACGTGTGTGGGACGGTGACAATGCACCGGTGGCCTCGCGCCCGATATGCTTCCATCGTGTTGTATATATACATATATCTATATATTTATACACATCGTGGAGTGCATATGCCGTGTGGAGAATCTCCAAACATACATAACACACATATAGACATGAAATACATCAACGAGAAGATAGTTGAACTTTATTTAAAATTCCAAGTATATACAATTCTATCTTTTTTCCTCTCCTCATCCTCGTTTCGCTTATCGTACAACCAACATTTCTATGCGATCTCGTCGCCGCGTGTGCATATAAATAATGTATCAGAAAAGAATAAGAGAAACTAGACAGCAGGGATTGAAAATGTTAAACACAAATGTGTAGACGGAAACAACTGGGAATTATATAATAATAATGAAAGGGATGTCATGGGCTGAAATGAATAAAATCAGGCCGAAATGTAAACAAATTGTTAGGATAATTGTGAATTTTTAATAAAACATGTTTAATTTAAGATGGAAATTCGTTAAAGTTCATGGACTTATTATAGAAGAAGCAAAAATTTCATACAAGGCTAAAAACTCAATGGAAAAGTCGAGGATTTTGTGAACAAGTAATATATGTGTATATATATATGGGAACGGCATGTGCGCAATATTTATCATGTCGAGTAAGGGTGTTCGGATACTCTATAGGATGCAACGGCACAGGGAATATCTAGAAGGTTAACAAAATCAATACTGAGTGGGTGGGCGAGTAGGCTTGGACGAAGACTAGCTAGGGGGCTAGGTCGGCTACTGACCTTTATTCAGGTCAACTCGCATCATCCCCATTTCCACGCGGTCTAAACCACACAGACTTGATATGAACATATACATACAGGGTGTTCTACGCGTTATAATTATGTGTAAAACCAAAAATTCACCATAGTATGATAATGATGATGCGAATATTACGATGGAATTGAGTTGTTAAACCGCGGAATTGTTGGACTAATGTAGTTTATGAGACTAATCTGACATTCGACATAATTCATCTGATGCCGAACAGTCGGTATTGCGATTGGATTTAATCGCACAACTTGCAGAATGTTCATCATATCATGCAGAACTTTTATTGTTGTAGAATACTATAAGTTGTGGGACACCCTGTATGCAGTGTATATATATATATATGCGCGTATGTACGCATAAGTACGCATTCGCGGTCTATTTTCTACCATCGCTCCGCTGATGCTTTCGCCAAATGGACAATTTTAAATGGATTCAACCACGCATCTATCGTCTCTGTGTGCAATGACATATTATATAGTAGTACGTTGCACGGCCCTTACTAGGTTCGCGTACACTATAACTTCTTCCCACGACCATTTAACATCGAGCTATTTCGGGTAGAATAAATGTGTGTGAGTGTGTTGAGCATGCGTATTTCAACGTGCGACTTGATGAAGTTCCTGGATTTTGCGTAGACTCACGGGAAGACGATAGATATGGAAGAAATGCGAAAAAAAAAACGAAAAGATGAAGGAAAAATTTGTTGCATTACGCAATGGTTTTCTGAGAATGAATTTGGCAGAGTGTATCATGACTATTTGCGATGATTTTAAATAATATGTTTCTTCTGAGGCATTGATATAAATTTTATTCGCTAGATATACCTCTAAATATATCTGCGATTCGCAGTATCGGAATTATTTATAAAGAAATATATATTTTCATTGATATAAATGATTATCAAATCTATCAGAATATTTAATTCGTAGAAGTGTGGCATGGAACACCCTAGATGATTTAATAATTGGAGTGGAATACAGGCAATTTCTAATTGAAATACTTTTTCGCTTACATAGGCCTGTCATCGTCGATGGACAATTTTTTTTTTCAGGCTCTCGATATTATGTCGCAGAGCTGACGCATTACTGCCACTAATGCTTAAACACAGCAAAAGATCCCATTAATCTTCATCATCACCTACTATTTCTTTCTACTTAAATTATTTCTTGCGAAGACGTATATGATGATTGTTATTGAGGCTACTCATCTCATTCTCGTTCATTCGTATATACACTTTGTACATATATAAATACATAGTATAAAGATCATTTGCTGTGAGTTTATCGACTTGGTATTTGCGTGCGTATATATAAAACATTTATGTTTGATAAGTCCTTGAGAAGAATATTCTGTATTGAGTTCAAAGTGTTGAATTAACATTTCTTTTTCACTTTTTTGTTTTCTGACTATTTTCTTGTTTAGCTCATATGCAATCGATACACTTCGCATCTTGAATAGTTTGATCGTAAAGTTTTGATATGTATCAAGATTCACGAAAGATAGAAATTATTCTGGATAGATATTCAAACGAAACAGTAATAGAAACAAAACATTAAAATTTGAATCGACATTTGATGTATGAATAATTCATTCATATAAGCATTAGAAAGTGGATTACGATTGACCTCAGTGATTTTTCTTGGCATCTCTCCCAATTTTCAACACAAATTTACTATGTACCAACGCTCAGTTTGAAGGAATTGTTCTACCGATTGAATAGAGGAAACAAAGTCTAATGCCAAATCGAGTATTTAAATCAGAAAATACTAATGAAAACGAAAAAATCCAGTGAACAGAAAATTGACAATACAATAGAGCAAACATTCAATTGAATTCCTAATTGTGAACCCGATCAATTCCCAAATTTGTCAAGAAGTTCTTCGATGAAGATCTTGTTTTTGTTATTGATTGATCTATGACAGCGCCAAGAACAATGAAATAATCAAATATCCGGACCAACAGAATTGTATCTATTTTTGATCCAAGTTTCATGTTATCATGGACTGGTGGACTCGTTGATTAATCATCAAGTAATTTTCTATGAAACTTTTCCGAGCAATTTTGTGTGACGAATGAATTTAACATCATCGTTTATGGAACCTCGTTACGAACGAAAATGCTTATCGTCATAACGTACAGGTATACTTGATAATATGTTCGCCTATAATAAATAACATAAAATTAATTCGTCGAATAAAATTAATCGTGTAGACTTTTGGAATAATTGGCACATATCTAATCTCTATTCATATATAGAGCCAGATTAGATTCACAGTTCCCCTCCGCCTCGTAAACATTACCCATATCAACCAAAATATGTTGATCGAATTCGGCGCAGTAACATCAAACCGAAGCATTATTATATGACAATGCGAACAGTCAATCAGTGTTCATTAAAACCGATAATAATATAGAACGCAGTGATAATTAGGCCATTACCTCACCAAGTTAATTTTTCGCAGAAATTAATGGGAAAATGGGCTTTCTTAGAGTATATGGTTTCTTATGGAGAAAAAAAATTTATATCAATTATAACAAAATAAACTCACCCCAACAATCGGGCAGGATGGCGTCCATCATCTGCGAATGAGAAATAATCGATATTACATAATAAAGTGTAAATTGTATAAATAATAAAAAAAGTGTATTTTGACAGGGTTTATTTAGTGAAGCATTTTGCGTACACGCACCTACACATGCATACAGATGTATATGCATAGACATATGTAGATGTATAAACACAAACATACCTCGTTTCCTAATCGGTGAACGGGCAGCTGGTCGTCGCGACAACACAAGTTGTCGTCTTACAACTGTCCCCACCGTAAATTATCGCACCAATGCGATCATGATTTGTTTTCCATTCGCTCATTATTATCATCATTATTATTGATACTCACAGAGTTATCCGAGTGCAGCATTATTGAACGTTGCCAATTAAATTTTGACATATTATTATAATATGTGAATTCACGAAACTAAACGATGTAATGTCAGCGGGTATGCATGTCAACATTGTCATTCACGTTGTCGATATTCGTCGTTGTTATGTGAAATAATCCCGAGGTTGGGCGCCACGCGCCGGTTACCTCGTCTGTTCTGCGTACTCTGTGTCTTCAACCCGTCAATCTCTGTACATGAAGTAGTTGCGCGAGTAATACTGCGGCGACGCAAATATTTAACTGTTCTTGTAGTTGCGCAGTATAATATCATCAATGCACTGATGATGGTGAATATATGAAAGAAATATACTTCAAATTTCCATTCATCATCCACCAAAAATGCTTTCGAATAGCTCCAAATATTATTTAGTGATGAAGATAATGATTCACCAGTTTTTTTACCGTCACCGCAACAGTCGAAAGACATAATGTTCTATATGATGATTAGATTGTCGAATATTGCATTGTCTATTGTGTAGCTTACGATTTATTTTTAGTTGCTGATCGGATATTGTGGCAGAGTACGATTTTTTTTTCCTTTATTTTTGGAGGGAGATTGGGTTTTGTTTTACGTAATGACGCGGTGACTTCATGCATGAAGTCCAACGCAATTATAATGGCGGCAGGGTTGCCACTACATACAGGAGTTTTCTTCGTTATTTTGCATTCAGAATTATTTTCTAATCATTTCTGGTGTTCGAGATTTTGTTTCCTTTCCAGGACGAAGCTCTCGATCGCACCGAAAAAGTCTTCGGTTTATGGAGGAACTATTAATCCGGAAAATTATAAATTTATGAATGAAACATTGACAATTTTCGCGGGAAAATGTTCTACCGAGAATTGAAATTACCGACTGAGGAAAACAAATTCGATTCAAAATTCCGTTGTGAAGGAAAATTCAATAATTATATGTTCGAAACATCAGTTTTGGCCTTAGAATAATTTCAAACTATGTTTTCCTCAAATTGTTATATGAATATATTTACAAAAATTAAAAGATTATAATGAGAATTATCCTTATAAATACATGTATATATCCGAATTGGAATTGCGTTAACTTCGTTTATTTTTTCTCGTCATTCAAATTATATTTGGTCTTGAGCTTGTCGATTTCCTCCATCTTCTTATCCACATCAACACGTTTGAATGCTTTGTTGCTTTGGTAATACAAAACGACCAGATATCTGTTACAGACGTTAAATCCACTCAAATGATCGCATGCATTTTTCGCATCAAATATATCTTCATAAACTACAAATGCTGTTCCTCTCGTTTCAGCGGTGTTTCCACTAAAATAAAGAATTCAACGTCAATTTATGTTCAAAGACTTTCAGTACTTTATATTCGAATTTCATGAAGATAATTGAATGAATACTTACACTCTTATTTGTCTGATTGCGCCGTATTTACCAAAAATATCGTACATTTCTTCGGCAGTAATTTTATACGGTAAGTTTCTGATATAAAGGACTCTATTCACTTCTGGCGGCAGCCTTACCTGCATTACAAAACAACATTCGTGTTTAGTTGTCAATTCGTTTTGAAAGTACAATTTTTGAGGTTATATCTGATGAATTTATCGAAATAACAAAATGTTTGATACTTACATTGGCCCGCCGTTGTAACATTGCCATGGTCATCGTGGAAAATTAAACTGTAACTTTTTATCGCTTGTTTATGAATTTCCGACACTTTCCACTTATAAATTGGCTTACAGTAAATAGGAACAACAGTATTTGGTGGTATATTTGGATACCTTTATAAAATGTATGCGTACTTTTACATAGTTTTGTGTGATGGGAAATGTATAGTCGACAGTAGTTAACAATTATACTAGCGCCGCCTGTGGTTATTCTTACCTGTACATTGTCGCGCCAAATTCGAATTAACTTTTTCCCTTTTTATCTATGGAGAAAAATACGAGTGGGGTTTTGGCACAACACAGGCAGAATATTACGGGCATCGCATTGAACCAATCATATATGAGAGATAGAACGCAGGAACTGGATTGGTCGACTAATTGTAATGTCTATTTCTTCTTTATTCCAATGCACTTTTTTTTTCATTGTGCATGAACCCTAACCTATTTTCGTTAAAATGGGGAATATTCCCACTATGCTCCGTGTCATTTATTCACTAGTGGAGAGTGAAGACGTGTTCCACTGTGTTACATCAACAGTTGAAAATTCGAATCGCCACTTCTACTTATATTAGACAAACTCCAGAATATTTTGTGTTTCAACTTTTTTTCAATTGATATCATCTATTTTGAGTATCATAATTAGGAATAAAAATGGAATATATCGAAGCGGCACCTAAATTGCTTTTCACCGAAGAATGTATAGAACAATATTTCACCAATTTCAACTTTCAACACGGTATGTTTCATTTAGTGTTATATTCAAGAATACTATGGGAACAGTATTGATATAAATATTTCGACCATTGGTAAAATTAATCAGCTTCGAAGGTGTCCTGAGCTGAATAGAACAACCCAGGCAATTCCAAAACATTATGTTTCATTAGAAAAGAACATTTTATGCGAAACAGGAAAAATGAATGAAAAATGATGTAGTATTGGCTACACAATAGCATAATACTGCTCATGATAAAATATTGATTGATTCATGAACTTTATCAGCTGCGACTCTGATATTGGCTTCAAATAAAGATTTCGCAAGGACACTACACTTTTTAATTATTATTCAGTATATCAGTACGTAAATAATGTCACATACGCTCAATATTTTGAATATTTCATAAGATACCTATGTCTCATAACATACCACTTATCTAATGATATGAAAACATAGAATTTTCTGCACAGTTAAAGGCTAAATAGAGTTTCCTCAACATCGGTAATTGCTGTGCAGAGCGTGTACATAGAAATAATACAATGAAATGGCATATTTGGTTCAATGAGATGATTATATCTAAAAATCACGCATCTTTCGTTCAGTTAGGCAGTCATTACTTTGGATGATTTTTGTATGCCTATTGTTTGTAAAGATGTGTTTTGTAATTAATCGCTAATTTTACAGAAACACCGAAACTCAATATGAAATTTTAACTTACTGTTATAGTGGGATGCTTCAAGGCTACTCTGAGCAAAGCCCTTGGCATGGCCATAATAGGAGGATCATTAATGGGTAATTATTACGAAGCTCCAAATCATAATACCGTATTTCAGGTTTATTACAACGATTTATGTTTCCTTTTTCTGCTTTCAGTTAAAGTGCCACAAGTTGCGAAAATATACAAAAACAAAAGCAGCGAAGGAATAAATATTGTTAGCGTTCTACTGGATTTATTCGCAATCACTGCAATGGCATCTTACAGTTTCACAAGTAGATTTCCATTCAGTGCATGGGGTGACACATTATTTTTAGGACTGCAAACATTAGCCATTGCTGTTCTGTGTATGCATTATGGTGGAGACACAACAAAAGCAACCAGCTTCTTAGTTGGTTATCTAGCAATTGTATTTGCTGTATACGCCGGTTTAGCACCGATGAATTTGCTTTGGGCATTTCAAACTCTCAACATTCCTATTGTTCTTATCAGCAAGGTGAAAAAGATTTTTATATGAATATTTATCTATAATATCATCTTATTATACAAGCTACATAGACTTTACTCAAAGTTCACGAATTGTTTTTATTCATTTACAGCTTTTCCAAGTGCATACAAATTATAAAAACGGCAGTACTGGACAATTGTCTGCTGTGACAGTTTTCATGCTATTTTTTGGTTCGCTTGCAAGAATATTTACTTCAGTCCAAGAAACTGGCGATACTAGTATGATTTTGATGTATTTATTCGCGACGACAGGAAATACGATGATTCTAGGACAATTGCTGTACTATTGGAACAGCGGGATAAAAAAGCAAAAAAAGAAAAACAATAAAAAAACGCAATGATGATACACTTGCAGTTTTTATAAATTGCACCATACGATATTGTATTCGACTTTCAATTAAATAGCGACTGTAGGATAAAAATGTAAAAAAATGTCAATCATAAGACTTGACTTTTTCTCTATGAAGCCTTCCGGTGCTTGATAGAGCGACATATAGTCAGATTGTGTTGTCAACAGATAGTATATATTTTTTTCAAATTCTTATCACGACTAGAAACTCTTCGGTTCATAAGAGAGTCTAATATTTTTTGGGTGCTATCAGTTATCTGGAACGATAGTATAAGATTCAATATGAAATTGAAAATGAATCAAGTTGAATATGAAAGAAAATTGTTTAAGGTTTTATTAATTTTTTCCTCTGGACATATTGTTCTTCTTCTTCCACACGCATTATCATGTGATAATGCAAGTTTTATATTGTTGAGTCTATGTGTTTGATCGAAATATCGAAAATTTGCATTCGTATTAACGCATGCGCGAACGTGACTGGTGGCGCTGGTGTTGTGAAGCAAACGTATTTCCTGCGACAACTGCGTCAAGGCTCAAGCATCGGCTTTCGTCTTTAGGACGAGGTTGGAAGTACATTGTGTGCTCTGTTTCTCTATATGCAAAGTAAAAAAAAATAATACAGAAATATAATAAAATCCAATAGAATTATTGCAACACGTCAGAGCAAATCAAGAATATTAAAATTGAACGATAGGTGAGTAATCAATGAGATTGAGTTGGATTGGACGATAAATACTGATATGTCCAAATAAATGAGCCATATAATTGTCTTGTTGGCAAGCTGAAGCATTTTCACTGCATAGCGAGAGTGTGGCCACGTCGTCCATTTTGTTCAATCGGTTTAATCGATATCGCGTCACATCGTTAATTTATTATTATTATTTTCATAATTTCAACGTTTTTTTGCATTGAAACAAAAGTACAAAACAAAAAGGGCTGGTGAAAGTTTCGGCGTCAATGCCACGCGATTTAGCGAAAATATATATGAAGGAAACTATTCAGAGAGAGAGAGAGAGAGAGAGCTAGGAAAAGCGTTCTTTTAGGATTGTTCTGGAGGGAAATTGAAAGGAAGAGTAAAAAGAGTGAGAAAGACCATCGCCACCTCCTCTTATAAGACCCGCAGTGGTTGAAAATATACAAACTTGATTCCAACCGATCAATGCACGCTCCTTGAAGTATTTGCCTGGAGTTTGGATTCCAGTTGATTCAGTGGAATTTTTTACCAACACAAGCTGCGGAAAAAAAAAAATTTGGATTTGTATAGTATTGCAGATTAGGTTGATCCTTCGCCGATTGAAGGATGGATTCGATGGATCCACGTCTGGTGGCCCAGACATTAAATTACCATGGGCAACAACTGCAGAAAGTATGGGAGAGCGAGCGGAATGAAAATGAGCTTTCTATGCTCAACCTTAAAGATCCGAGCTTCGATATATACCAACAACGACAGAAAACTCTCAGGTATTATATGAAATTGATGATGAAGTCTGATTACACATTGGGATTAATTTATTCATGAGTGGATTTTCACTAATGTTGATTCACCTTACAGCTTTGGTGATCGGGGTAAAAGACTTAAACTTCAACAATTTATTGCAAAGAAAGCTGATACACTATATGATAAATCAAATCTCGAGAAAACGAATGAACCATCTAACCAAGAGTTAGGCGATGAAGGTATTTGAGAAAATCATCGTCTGCTATGTATTCAAATGTGCATTCCGCAGAATTACAACTTTAATCATCATCATTTTTCTAATTTCAGAATTTTACGCAACTATGCCTGGTCTCGATTCTTTTGTCACAATGGAAAAGTCACAACGAATCCGCAACTTTTTAGAGGTAAGTTTTGATAACTAATAAAGACATCTATTAGTTTCTCTCGGTTTGTTATATTCAAATCAGGACGATATATATGGAATATGTATCTGATTATCCATATTTGTCTTTACTTTCAGAGTTTAGTCATGGGTGATGTAATCTACGCACAAGTAATGGGCAAAAGTAACACAGGACTTCTGTTAAGGGTTCTCAGTAATTGCAGTGATTGCCCGAGAGTTGTTACAGATCTGGGAGTAAAGGTATATTATATTTTCCTTCAGTTATAAGTAGATAAAACACGAGATAAATGTCATTGCAGTAAATTGATGATAACTTTTGTCCTCGTCGTGGTTGATAACAGGCTCTTATATTGAATTCGGCCACAGTACCTGCTGTTGACAAGAAGGGTGTAACAAGAGGTTACTTGGCGAATGACCTCGTCTGCGTCGTTGTCAGTGAAGTAAACGTTGAAGCAGAGCGTATTGTAGCTGTTATGAATGCGCCTCCACGTGAAGGTCAAGCACCACACCCACCTATGGGTCTTATTCATTCCGAAGATTTACCAGAACCATACAAGTGAGTTTGAATTTCATTCATTGCTATCCAGTAAATCTAACTAGAATTGATTTTCAAGCACAATATACATTCCTAAAACTATTTGTCACAAAAATCACACGTCGACCGACAGTTCCTGACCATCATTAATAATTGTTGGATTATAAAAATGATGATGAACAAAAAAATTCGCATCCATCTATTTCACATAGAAAAACAAAAGATTGTAGATGGTTGAATGCATTTTTTCGTTAGAGGGAAATACTTGATAATTTCGATGATAATACATTTCTGCCTGACAATATGGGAATTGTGTGAATAACTAACTGTTCGATATATAGTAATAATGAGAAAACATTTCAACGTCTCTGATACGTTTTTATGAATCTAGGTGGCAGGCATTTGATATAACATAGAAAAAACGTTGAATAGTTGATTACGATGATGAGTTTATGATAAGAAAAAAAAACGTAAAAACAATGCAACAAAATAATTCATGTGCATTGAATCTTTTGGTTGAACCACGGCTGTGCTGTATGCACAACCACCTCCACATGCCTACAGAAAAACACCATGTTGTGTGTTAATCTACGTATTGTGTGATCTCTGTACTGTCAAAAAATGCACCAGCCAAAGCCAAAAAAATATTCGTAGTGCCCTCCAAATGGCGGACGCAAAAATATGTCGTTTGAGATTGAAAAATTTCCAGTATAATGATGTTCAACTTCTATTTCTTTGTTGGCGATAACCAGTTTCGTTGATACTAGACGGTAGGTATAATACTGTTGTCCAGTTGTTTGGTCTCTGAGCATTATCAAGGTTATTATTACAATTCTTTCATACCTATTTTATATATAATATAATGTAATTAATCTACTTGCATATTTCTTTTTTCAATGAAAATGGGACAGAGACCAAGCAACCACGTGTATTTCTACACTTTGAATTCTAATTTTTTTATATATCATCAAGGATTGTCCGCTTGATCATCATAATTAATATCTCATTTGAAATTACAGCTTATTGACAAATAAATAAAAGTAAACGTATAAAAAGTGATGTCATAATGAAATTGATGAAATACCTTGTGGATAAACAATTACTCAGGCGATTGCAATGTTGTTTAGTTGCACCAAAAATAAAAACCAATATATATATATACATGTATATATAATTTAAAAGCGTGATAAAAAAAATATATATACAAAAACACCACATCGATAATAGGCTATGTGTGCTTTCATATTGAGCAATATAGAAACTTCTGATTATGAACGAAATGATAGAGCTATATATATATACATTTGTACATATGTGTACTTGTACATATATATAAAGCAAAAACATATAAAAATTGCGTCCTTACAATCGAGAAAGGTGAGAGACGAGTTCAATCCATTAATCAGGTTGTGTAACAATGTAAAATTATAGGTTTAAGCAAATTTTAATTTTATGTATACGAAAAAAGGCGGAGAGTATTGGATTTTTTTTTTTCTTTATGACGTGCCCTCTTGGTTCGTTGTCTGGGGAAACAAATGAATGCGGAAAATTTGCAGAAGAGGCCATCGCCTGAAAAGAAAAGAAAAAAAAAACGATTAACACGATTGCATCTGGCTTTGTCATGTAGGAAAGCGATGGACAACAAGGGACAGAGTTATGAATCAATCTTGGAGAAAAGTACTGGCTTCAACAATCCCAACAACATTAAATATCTTTGCGACTTGATGGGTCTTGGACGGGAACACTACTCTAATATGGTGGGCTTGAGGTGAATATCGATAGATTCAAATGGGTATATCGAAAATGCCATTTCAAGCTCATCTATTGTGGCTGGACTGATGAATTTTTTTTCTTTTCATTTTGTTGTTGCAGAGAACGTTTCCCGCCAAATGAATTTGCCACGGAGTTGAGACAAGCACAAGCCAGTAAATGGGCCTTCAGAAGTGTTGCCGATGGTATTGATCATTTCAAGGCTGGCCGACACACCGAAGCGTTCCAATGTCTCAACAAAGCACTCACTGTTGATCCTAAGAACGTCGAAGGTCTTGTTGCACGTGGTGCGCTGTGAGTATTACAATTATTTTTGTGTTGTGGGTTAATTTTCATATTCAGGCGTATGAACAGAAATGTCCGCCCCATTTCTTGGGTGCAGAGGTAGTAAAAATGAAACTTCATTTTATCATTTCTAATTCCACAACAGATACGCCAATAGTGGAAGCTTTAAAAAAGCTATTGAAGATTTCGAAACAGCCCTGAAGCTCAATCAAACTCACGCGAATGCTCGTAAATATATGGCAGAGACATTGGTCGCACTAGGTCGTAGTTATGAGGATGAGAAAAAATTCGAGGACGCGCAGAAAGCGTATGAAAATTGTCTTGCGATTGCACCCTACCATGAAGAAGCGAGAAATTCAATAGAATATATAAAAACGAAAACTCTTGGACCTGTGACAGCTACGTCGACAGCAACTACGACAACGACAAATACCACACTCAATCCATTGGAGACATTCAAGACGTTTGATGCAGAGGCTGAACCTGTTGAGGGCAAAAAAGATAAGAAAAAACGTAAAAAAGAACGGAAATCAAGATCAAAGAAACGACAAAGATGGAGTTCAAGTTCAAGCTCATCTTCTAGTGGTTCGTCAAGCTCATCGAGCTCTGACTCAAGTAGTTCGTCGTCTTCTGGCAGTTCTGGCCGTTCAACATCGCGTTCACCAAATCGTAAACGTAAACATAAAAAAGATCACCGTGGTTCATTGTCTCCACTGAGTAAACGTATGGCCCAATACAATAATCCACCGGCGACGTCATCAACAGGTTCGCATGATCCACTGGGCCCGCCACCATATCTTGGCAATTCGCGCGAAAAAATGGATGATTATGAGGTTAAAGTACGTAAATTCCTTGAGCAGACGAAAGACGATTCAGATTATGAAGATAAGGTGAGAGTTTTTCATACGGCTGTGCTCTTTATTTCCTTTTTTGTGTGTATAATATAAAATATACCATAATTCCGATTTGTAGGTACGGAAATTTTTGGAGGAGACAGAACGGTGGAAGCGTGAAAGACAGAAGGAAAAAAAACATTCAGAGAACGATAAAATGAAAAAGAAAAAAAAGAAGGATAAGAAAGGGAAAGATAAGGATAAGGAAGATAAAAAATCGCGTAAAAAGAAGAAGAAGGAGGAGAGAAAAAAACGTAGAAACAAGGACAAACTTGAGCGTGATTTAGAGGCATTGAGAAAATCCTCATTACCTGATTTGGAGCAATTGGAATCTAAACTGAGTGCATATTATGCTAAAGTTGAAAAAGAAACAGCAGTCTTGAAGAGGTAAAAATAGATATGTTATTGATGGCTATATATAAGAGTATTAACGCTGAACTTTGTTGTCGGACGTATCACGGATTTATTGATATCTTATCTCCGCCGTATGCCCTTCTATTTGCACCGAGTCAGCTCAACGTGTCACATTTTTTGGTCCTATTGTTCTCAACTCATGTTGGAATTGTTTACTGTTCAGTTAATGTTATGCGTTTTTTTTCTATGTTTTTTTTTTCCTCCATACTCAACTCTAGGTATTACGCACAGTATAATGACATGCCTTCCCCTCTTAGTAATGCGGAAAAGCTTGCTGAAAGTTCACGCAGAGAGGAAGAAATACGCAGAGAGAGAGATAGAGAGAGGGATGAGGCTGCCAAAGCTTATCATGAACGCGATTCGAGGATGCCTTTGTCATCGCAGCAGCGTAAAGGTAAATGAAAACAAATGAAAAATTCTAACAAAGTGAGCAATTCTGAAGTGTTGTATGTTATTCAAAAGTGTTTGTTGCAATATTTGTAAGTTTTTAATCATCGTCAAATAATTTACAAAAATGTGCACCTCAGCTGATTACATTACAGAAGTTCAACGCAAGTCGCTGCCTGATATTTTTGATCAAGACTCACAATTACTTCAGTCTGAGCCGAAACTTCCACCACTAGACACAGCAGCATTGAATGCGAAATGGAAGGCGGCACAAGCGGCTCGACAGAAGGATGTGCATCCTGCAGGAAAATGGCAAGATCTTCATCAACCAGAAAAGAAACATTTACAACCAATGGACAATGATGCAAGTGATGGTGTAGATGACAAGATTCAACGCGCTGCACTGGAAAAAACATTTAACATTCGTAAACAAATGCAACGTGATGTCCAAGATAAACGTTCGAGCCAATCAATGACTGCGCCAACACCGCCACAATCAATGAACGCTAAAGACTCAATGCAAAAACAAATTCCAATCAAATATCCTACGCCGCAACCACAAAATAAATTCCAACCGTACAAAGAAAACTCAATGATGTCACAGCCACCACCGATGAATAAATTCAATTCAAATTTGGGTGGTAAATTCCAGCCGATAGGACAAAGTCATCCACCGGAGCCACCTGGTCCACGTCCACCATCAGTAAAAGGACAAAAAGGTCCGAGAACAGATTCAGAAAGCGAGGAAGAGCGTCACAACCGTCAAACACGCAAACGCGACAATAATTCACGTGGTGGTATGTCAAAGCGTATGAGCCGCGATCGCCCTGGTAGACGATCACGCAGTCGTTCACGATCAGGCACCAGCTCAAGTGGTTCACGTTCACGTTCACCGCGTCGTTCTCGTTCGCGTTCATATTCAAATCGCCGATCAGGCAGTTATGAAAGAAAATACAGTCGTTCACCTTCAGGTACATATAGCAGGTCACGATCACGTTCTAGATCTCGGTCATATTCAAGAAGTCGCAGTCGCAGCAGGTCGAATGATCGTGGATATTATCGTAAACGTCAATTCAGGCCATTTAATAATCGTGGAACATATTATAAGCCACGTTTCCAAGGATTCAATAATCAGAATCATCGTGGCGGTGGCCCAGGAAATTTTCAGAATCGTAGTCGCTTTTACAATAATAATCAACACAATAACCGATTTAATAACCGTAATCGTGGTGGATTCAATAATAGAGGCCAAAATCGCGGGAGAGGAAATCATCGTGGGGGTAGATTTTTCCACAATAACAAACCAGGATTCCGTGACTTCAGAGATCGTAGAGATTTTCGCGATCGCCGTGCAGGCTCAAGAGATCGATACAGCGATCGCAGTTATTCACCGGACCCAATGAGGAAAGTCGATGAAGCCAAAGAGAAAATCAACAAGATGTTGGAAGGTGGCGAAGATATTATTGAAGATCAGCCATCGGGGCCACCCCCAAACAAGAGACATGATGGACCATTAAGTGAAGGAGAAGAGAGGGACGATGATGATTACGAGCGTTGGGATGCTGCCGACGCTGGCGAAACTGCTAACAAGGTTGGTTAGGACATCAAACACTATCGCTGATTTTTTTTCCGAAAGCCCTCTATGAAGATGATCAATTTGATGCGATTGAAGTGACTGTGTTGTGTGAGAGGGACGCGATTATCGATGATTATGAAGAGAGAAGAGAGCATACATCTTTATAATGATTTGTTGTGTTAGAGGGCGGCGATGGCTTCACCTCGCGAGGATTTACAACTGGACGGCAAGGATCACTTTATTGAGCGCATGAAGCAGCGAAGCAAGAATGTGTTAATCAGAAGAGAGGCTGCTGCTAAAGTTTGGCCACAAATTTAAATGAAAGGGTAGAAAACCCCGGCATTGGATACTGCGATTAACCTCCATCTTCTGTTTGCTTGTTTTTTGTTTTTGTTTTCTTCTCTCTCTTCATGGTCCTCGTTGTCATGTTATCCTTGAGTTGCGTGTAATTGCGGTTTATTATTCTAGATTTGTGCTGATTAAAAAGAAATGTCAATCATTTTAGGGAGAAACATGATGGGTGTAGAAGGAATGGTCAACCCAAGTTTTTAAGCAATTATATACATATACCAATGTCTCGACATTATTTTCAAGCCCATATGATTTCACCATGACTTCATCAGTGATATTGAGTCATGCGTTGGTGCGTATTATCATAATGAAAAAGAGGGAAAATTCAATGTTAATGAGTAGTTGAGATACTTATCTATCGTTAATTTTTTGAGTGCATTTTGTTCCACCCACGCATTGCAGCACATTATGTAAGTTCGAAATAATACAATATAAAATTCAGAGAAATGACAATGCGTTTACTTATCATTACCAATAAATCCTACCGCAAATATTTAACAATAAGATATTTATAAATGAAACGACGAAAAGTCTATTGATATTCCATCAGAATGAACATTGACGCAGATTTCATGACGAAAATTATACATCAACAACAATTGTCCAGTTCGGAATAGTACAACTGATGCTCAGTTATTTCATTCATAATTCCCGCGCTTAAATATCGTTTGCGTACCGCCATGTAAATATGCGCACGCAATAATATTGCGCGGGTGGTGTTGGTACAAAAAGTTATGTTCAGTTTGTCGGAGGTGTTCAAGTTTGCCGGTGGCTACTTCATCAGTATTGTGCTAATTTTTTCAGTGAATTCTTGTATAAAATATGCCATGAGAACGTAATATAACTGAATGCAGGTATTATTAAGATGTAATCATATAAAAATTCCGTAGAATTAACGATAATTAATTAGCCGGAATCTGAACGAAATCGAGTCATTCTCGTGACGCCACATTTGGGTTTACAATGAAATTCAACGCCTGATGATCATCAAAAAAGGTAGGTGCATTTCATATTTTCATTGTTTTTGTTGTTTCAGTGACTATTGAGTCGTCGAATTCCCATTTACGGATACGAAAACGATTTACCAAATTAGTTGTTGGAGAAAAAAGCGGGAATAAAAATGGGGATTGATTATAATGAATGCATCGGAATGAACATAGGCACATATCAGACTTTCTTGAAATTCGAATTCATCATGTCGACAAAATTTAAATATTTCGTTATTCCCTCGAATACAAAGCTTTGAATTGCCTGTATGAGTATCGCAATTGATAATATAAATATCATATTAGAATTCGAATGATCAATCCTGAAGGCGCATAAGGTAAGTTTTGAAATTCTTACATGGCGTCCATGCTTACCAGGCAGACCTGTTTGAATTAATTGGGACATTCAATTAATTTGATGGTTAGGGAATGTAAATCGAGCTTCGTTTTGAAGGAATTAAAATCATATATATATATATTTCAATCGACATGAACTCAGCGCCAAGCCTCTTTCATCTGAAAACTAATAAAGAATGATTTCGGGGGGCGTTCTAAAATCGTTTTGGTTCATATCTTGAAACCAAAATGGCTCTCTGAAGATCATGGAAGCACAAATTGATAGTACAGATCATGTGCCAACTTTACATTCCAGCAAAATAAGGAATAAAAATAAATAATAAGTCAAATAATTAGATTGAATTCAAAAGCTGATGGAGGAATTAACTCACAGTTTATCATGTCGTGTCCACTCAAAAGAAAATTCTAATAATCCATGCATTGAAATCTTTAACAAGGCTTATGCAAATAACAAATGGAATTGTCAGTGGCTTTAGAGGGAGAGAAAGAGAGCCCAGCGTGCAGTCTATTCTTCGTCGTTGATGGGGCACAATTAGAAGAGCTTTGTTCGCGTTCTAACCCGTGTTGGAGTTGTCCGGTCAGTGAGGAACTTGAGTTCTCATCGGAAGAGAGCCATGTGAAATAGTGGTAAAGGGGGTGGAGCGGTAAGAGAGGAGGATTCACCCATTCAACCCTCGATGTTTGTATCCGGTCAGCGGGAAACCACTGTGAACTTCCGACTTTTCATTTATTCTTTCAACTATAGACAATCTATTCTATATATTCATTTCTCTGATCTATTATAGACTAACTCTGGTTCTTATGCACCATGAATTTTATCTACACAACGTATTGATACAAAAACGCTCCACAAAATTCGGTATAGAACATTTGGAGAAATAAAAAATGACCATTTCATTTATATAATACTTATTTTTATTAATATCATGAGATTCGGCAAATCGCAATATAATTACATAGTTTTACATTGCGAATATGACAATTATAATTTACTCCTGATGGCAACTGAGTCATTCGTATAGTTTCCATAACATTATGAATTAATGGCGACAAAAATAGAAATACACCTGACACTGATACACAGACATATATTTTTTTCAGTTGAAAATGAATGAATACTGACGACCCTTGGAATATTTCAATCGGTCTGAGTCTCTTTTGCGCGTAGCATATATTTCATGTCGCCCATTCACAATGCCGTCTATTGTTTCACCTTCTTCTATTTTGTTCTTTTTTCTTTTTGTCCTTTCTTTCTTATTCGCCTCAGTCTCTCTGTGTTTCTGAAGGCACGTGTACCTAGAGGGCGATTCAACCATTACACACTGTGTGGCAAGAGATTGAATATATATATGTATGTCAAACGCGGTGGTGGCACAAAAAGACCAAAGGAATATACGTGTTTATATGTATAGGTAAAGGGTGAGAGAGAGAAAGTAATCCTTTTTCGTGGTTATATTGCAAGCCGGCCGCGCCCACTCTCTCTCCTTCCAACAACATCTTCTTTTGTTGATGTTTATGTTGTAGCTGTGGAATAGTGATGTATATAAAGTATAAAGAATCGGGATGTTGAAAAGACTTCCATGTTCGAATATATATGGGTATATGCGAGACACGAAAGTGTTTGATATACGATTGTTCGGGCTTAGTCGGCTCAAACTCTCCACAACTGTCACATATATATAAATATTGCATCATCTTTATCTAGATCATAACAAATCATGTTGTGTATGTGTAGTAATTGCCATCTTAATCAAATGCCTGATACCACTCGGCGTTATAATGTCTTTGTAGTCTCCCTCCCAAATTTCGGAGGCGGAAAAAAAAAGAAGAATATTATCGGATTTTATTTTTTATTTCTGTTGCTTTATGCCTACTGGATATAAATAAAATTGAATATATGTGGGGGGTTGATATTGGCGGCACATAATGGTATTCTGGCACTCTATTGATAAACTCATTCTTTTCTCTCGTCTTTATGAGTTTGGGGACGGTGGTTGGTCTTATTGATAATATTGAGAGTCGTTCAATAAGCAAGACTTTTTCTGAGAACACCACAATGCGACTATGGTGATTAATTGATTTCTGTTTGGCATTTTCTTTTTATATTTTATCTGTTATCAAAGTGAAATGTTGGTAACAAATCATCCGAATTGAATACTATTTCGAATGTATTCAATATTGAAAATGGATTCATAATGTAATCTGCTTTCATTTCATAATAATGTGCTATGCTATATAGTTCCACGTGGAATATTTGCGTTGTAGCTTTCTTTCCATCTTCCACGATTTTACCCACTGGCTGACCCTTTTACACCCGTACTATTCATCACAAATATCTCTCCATGCCTCTTCGTTCTTCCGTACAGAAAAAAGGTCTTTCTAATCACCTCTTAATTTTCGTTTTTCTCATCGGTCGTGTTGTCTGTCACATCAACTGCTTATGGAGTTACATCGTCAGTATTGTATGCTACCTCCCAGACTCCATATTTTATTATATATTCTACCTCTATAAAATTGTCTATCAACTTATATCGTATTCTGTATACATGTATATATTGAAAGATTTTGCTTTGAAGGTTTGTGCACAGTTGAACATAATCTCCCGAGCTGTATTAGCTGTACTTGCGTACTACCTCCACTACTACCAGCTCTTTCGCTCCACAGAAACTTAGTTCCAAGTGATCTTCTCGTTGAAAGACGCATTATATCAAGACCTCTGTGAGATTCGCTATATCCAGATATATACGACATTATCAAAGAAATTTCCTTTATAAATACCAATATATATATTTTCCAATAATTATATCAACAAAGAAGATGGTGGTATTTACATACATTATTCTATCTTTACTTACCATCCAAAATTACTCAATTAAATTGCCAACTGTTGCATGTTTGACTTTGGATTAATTACAATGCAAAAAATTCATAGATAGAAATCTGATAAATTTTTAATTCATAGAGAATTCCGAAAGTGCAATCGAATTCGGGACAAAATGTAAACTGCTGCATTGCATAAATGTTGATGGCAAAATTAGAAATGGTAATAACAGTTGAATTGGTAATATATTGAGAAAGGTGAGTGCAGAATGAAGGAAGGGAGGATCCCCAGGAGATGTATTGAGGAAATAGAGGAAAGGGGTATAGAGAGTGCAGTGTGTATATACAGCAGGAGGGCAGAGTGCCCTGTCCACGGGCACACACAACTCGCTCAACTCACTAGCGCTCGCTCGCTCGCCAGCAGCGTCATCATAAGACCTCTTTGTTCCCCAGCAATTTCAGCGGCATTGTCACCGTCAACAATGTCCACTTGACATTCTCTCTCTCCGTCATACGCATTGTTAACTCTATCCTCTGTTCTCTCTTTCAATCATAAAGCTCATCACAAACGGCACACGACTTCGCCAACTTTCCTTCTCTCTTCATGTCTTTCTCTCATGCATCTTTACTACCCTTTTCTTCAGTTCTTTTTCTTTTTTCACTTCACTCTGCCTCTTCTGTCTCGACAGTTTAAGCAAGCATTCGAAAAACTGGGCTATCATAGTGTGTATTTCCATATTTTTTAAGAATGGATTTTTTTTTATTCCTCCTACTTTTTTTTTTCATTCTTTTTGATTCTTTGAGGATTTTATTTCTCATTGTAGAGTATTAAGCCACTGCTCTTGTTGGTCTGTGAGCTTCTCTTCTCTGTCTCTTTTAGCTCTTACATCTAACCAACACACAACCGTCCATTGTCCAACGAGTAGTTATATGACGTCCATATCCTTCTTCGACGTATTGTTACCCTCGTATTGTTTGACACTGGATCACTCGCGCACGTCTTTTCCCTGTCATTGTATACATCTATATACACAATATAACGACGCATTGTTTTTGCATTGTTATACCACAACCACTGTTGATTCACACGAGGGAGACACGGAGGGGGAGATTCGTTAAAAGCTCCAATGGGGATGCTTTTTTCTTCCTATGATCTATGAAGATCGTTTACTTTGACGTTCCTTTTGAATGCTCCTTTTCTCTTATTCTCTTTCGGCAGGTTGATCATTCAGTCACCAACCGTGTACTACTCCAATTCATAATTACTCAGTTCTCAGAAACATCATAAAGAGACACCCACAAACCACATGTTTACAACACAATTTTCCAATGAAAACGGTCATACTTCAACTGTGGGTTATTCATTTTTAAAGCCTAAATCAAAGTAGTTTTGCATTGCATAGAATGATCTACATATGGTGTAAAATATATTAGTTATTAATATAAATCAAATGTGCAAAAAATAATGATCTTCTGTATCTATAGATCAAAATCTGATTTTAAATCATTATATATTAAATTTCTATCGGGAAGTATATTACTTTTTATTTCAGATGCATATAAGTATATGGACGATACCTACGCGGAATCAAAAGTCGTAAACTTATTGAGCACTTGTGGAAACGATTCATATATATATAGCTATACAGTGTCCGGCATAGACAAGGGGTCGAGGGGAAAACGGGTAGCGGGAGAAGAGGGAGGAGTCGGGATAGGAGGGTTAGGAACTCTCCGGAAGAGTGTACATATATATAAAGTGGGTAGAATACGTAGGCAGATTTAATTAGCATGGACGACGGTGGTCCTCGAGGGATGTTCGGCGCGGTGAGCAACATGCGCATAGTGTGGGTGGGGGGGACAATCTCTGAGCAAGGGAAAAGGGGGTGCAGTTGGAGCGTTAAAGTTAAATGACGGTTGGCGGCTGCTTATTCTTCCCGACAACTGATGCTTGATAATCTGACGAAATCCCCGCTACACTCTTCGTCTATAGCTTTGGTTCTTTTTCTTTTTCTTTCTCTGTTTCGCAATCCCACTCAGTAGCTCGTGTTGCATCAGTTCGTTCATATACTGGGCCTCTCGATTCTGCTCGATAGTTGGCTCCCTGTGCGCGCGGACCAATTCTTTCAATGGAACAACTCAGCCACGCTTCGGCCGGCATAATTGTAGTTCCTTGCGCTCTCTCAATTTTTTTTCCGCTTCTTTTTTTTTCTTCATTACCTATTTTATTTTTCATTCTTCATCCTGGCAATGGCCATTGTTGAATTGCGACGAGTGCAGAGTGAAGGGAACAACGAAATTATTGACATTTTTTTCTATCTTCAGATTTTGGTTTATTTCTCATTGTTTTATATGAATATCTCTATATGCATGATAAATCCAAATAGGAAATTTTGTTGATATATTTTCCTATATTATTTATGTTTACAAACAAATGTACTCACTGACATTTTATCAATTCCCCTTTTTTTATATCATTGAGGTACATATTTTTACATGAATGGCTTGGGGTTATTAATTTTTATAGTTGTGGGATGGAAGAATGGAAAGCATGACAATTACAGAGTATTCTGATTTATTCGTATATTACATTCTTACTTTTCATATTCTCAACCCCCCACCCATACACAAAAATCGCAAATATATATATATATATATGTATATGTATATATAATATTCTACTCGCACATTGAGGCTGTGCCTTTCCCCTGAAATTTTTCCGCCACATTTGCCTTTGTCTCGCGATAACAATGCATCGTCGCTGTGTCACGATGACATAAAAATATGTGCGCGGCCCACCAGTCCATTCCCGTTGTCGTTGTCGTTGTCGTCACCGTCGACGTCGTGTGCTCCCTCATCATATTCTGTTTCACTTTCTTCTCTATTCAACAACGCATTTTCTCTCCTCTTGCTTATTCCCATATACCCCTTCGTCCGCGTTATTGAGGGTGTCATCTCGATACACCAACTACCATTCTATGAAAGCTACGTATTTTACAATGCTCACCTGCGTTGTATAAATGTTATTTAAAACTAATGAGTTCAAAAAAAAAGGAAAAGCTGAAAAAATTTCCATGCTTATCACACTTATTTTTACTGTTATATATCTCTATATATACAAAGAATCTTCACCCCATACTTCTGCAGTCACGCGCGTGACGCAACAAAATGAATACAAATTAACGAAAAAAAAAAAAAAAAAAAAGAAAAGAAAAAAATAAG